>JASDQU010108322.1:1771-18864 GCA_032191745.1 Picea mariana
CAACACTATATACCAAAACAGATCAGCACGGTAAAATACTAATTGTATGTTTATATGTTGATGACATGATTTACACAGGAAATCTAGAGCTAACAGATTTCAAACATGCCATGCAATCTGAGTTTGAGATGACAGATCTTGGCATCATGAAATATTTTTTAGGCATTGAGGTTCACCAGTCAGCCAAAGGAATTTTTGTCTGTCAGCAAAAGTATGTAGCAAACATTCTCAAAAGGTTTCGCATGGAAGGATGAAATCCAGTGGAAACCCCCATCCCTTTAGGTACAAAATTAAGCAAGGAAGATAAAGGTCCCACAGTGGATTCTACTTTATACAAAAGTTTAGTAGGCAGTTTGTTGTATCTTACAGCAGCTAGGCCAGACATCATGTATGCAGCGAGCCTTGTTTCCAGATTCATGGAATCACCCAAAGATTCACACTTGAAAATGGCAAAACGAATTTTGAGATATGTAGCAGGAACACTACATTTTGGCTTATGGTACACTACATCCGATTGTAATCAACTCTCTGGTTACATAGATAGTGACTTTGCAGGCAGCCTGGATGACAGGAAAAGCACATCAGGATATGTTTTTCAACTGGGCACGAACCTGATATCATGGGCATCGAAGAAGCAGTCAATAGTATCAATATCTTCTGCAGAGGTAGAGTATGTTGCAGCTACCTCAGCCTCTTTTCAAGCTGTATGGCTCAGAAGATTATTGAAAGACATGTCACAAACAGAGAAGGATCCAACTCCTATCTTCTGTGACAACACATTAGCAATCGCATTATCCAAGAACCATGTGTTCCACAAGAAAAGTAAACACATTGACACTCTGTTTCATTTCATACGCGAGCTTGTCAATAATGGTGACATTGCACTACAATTTTGTGGTTCTCGAGATCAGCTTGCTAACATCTTCACTAAGCCACTAGGAAAGTCAGTTTTTGATTTCCAGAGACAGCACTTAGGCATAGTTAGTGCTGCTGATTGTAACTGTTGAGTCTAAGAGGGAGTGTTAAATATATTGTATCCTCAACAGACTAACCGTACACTGACAGCTGTACTGGACAGTTGTACTTTCTAGTTCTGTCTTGCTTGAGCATATATAAGCTCAGCTATTTCCTATTATAAGTGCTTCTTCAGTTCTGTTCTGTACTTCTTCATACATTTGAATATACTATTCTTTTCTCTCTGCATTTCTCTGTCCTTCACAATTTATCACCATTGTCTCATGTACTATAACAATGCTCACTTTTCTAAGTCAACAAATTGACATAGCGAGAGTTTCTTGGCCCTCGCTCTAGGCCTCGCATATTCAATGATGAAATTTTCATGAGGTCCCTATCAGAGGGGCTCCACCTGCTCTAAGAACCCTGGAAATTAGTGGTTGACGACCTTGAGAAACTTCACGTGAAAAAAAATCCTATGAGGACCGACTTACGTCCAACCTTGACATGTCCACCCTCTTTATCAACATCACAACTGGCCCCCCCCGACTGCGGATGACTTTTACTAGGATCCCATGGCCTTAAAAGATACGGATCACAACCCAAAGAAGAAAATAAGGATTCCGACAAAGAGACAAAAGAAAAATTTATAGGACTATGAGAAACCCCACTCCCCTCCAACTTAGGATGCACTACTTGTGGACCACCCCACAATCCTATAGGGAGTTTGACTTAAGGATCACCCCCCTCAGAACTACGATCCAAAACTCCTCGGTCCCCATTTAAACGAACATGAGAGAACAAGATCATAATCAACATTAGGGATATGAGGAGTAACGAACTTACCAGAATCTAGAGTTGTTATGGAACTGGAAGGGTATATTATATCCAACTTATTCCATTGATCTAGTGTAAGTTCAAATTCGACACCAAAAATATCAAAAAAAGCGTTGGCACCATCACGTGAAAGAGCAAAAGGACCATTTAAAGGGAAAACTCCCACATGAAGTCCATTTTGAACTATCTCTTGTGTAGATCCCAACCACTAAGCCACTAACTCCATGTTAAACACTTGATTCTATAATGAAAGTAAAGACCATGTTAACTCCATGTTAAACACTTGATTCTGGTCCACAACAATTCTTTCTTTCAGTGAAGCCTGGGACTCTGAGCATGTGGACACCCTTTCCTCCTCATGCTCCTAAAGATTCTTCCTAAAGTAGAGAGAAATCGGCCATGAGATGGCCAACCCTCTAACATCTAGAACACCAAAAAAGAACATTCAAATAATCAAGAATTTGTGTGTAGCTCGTATCTCTGAGCACCAACTCCATGGATTAGAAAAAACCCTTCTCTGGATCTAATGCAACCAAAATCTGTGCTACAGAGAGAAAAGCATTATTTTTATACCTCATATCCGCAGAGATAAAAGCTCCCAACACATCGCAAATGGCTTTAAGACTAGAATCTGTCCAAAAATCGATGGGCAGATTGGGAATTTTAACCCAGGTGGGCATGCTAGAGAGAACCTCCTCCCTGTAATGAAAAAGAGGATTCTAGGGATTAGCGCAGAAACAATGTCGATCTGAGTACCAATGGCTTTCAAGAATAGTGCTCGCATCCTCCCAATATCGGAAGATAAAACCAATCCAACCCCAAGAAAGAAGGTGGAAAACTGGCATACAGTCAATCCTTGGAACCCAGGTCTACTCCATCCATCTAGTAAGTAAATCGACCGATAACATCCTTCCACAGAAATTCCCAACCAAGGCTCTGCCATTAAGGTCGGATATTTGTGAAAACTTTAGATCTTCCCCGACCACTAGGGCAACAGCTCCACCATGTGATTTAACCATCTTCCTCAATTTTTTGCTAGGTTTTTTACCTCCTCCTGAATCACTACAACCATATTGTTCCACTGGAGAGAGATTTATACCGATAAAACAAAACGAGGTCACTCCTTCAACAAGCTTCCAACTACACCAAGGAACCCTGATAGAATAAGAACCATGAAAGTAAAGTGGAGGATCGATAACAGATCTACAACCCTCGAGGGAAGATCTACGACAAGGTACTAAAAGTAGCAACGTGAATTGATTTTTTGTCAACCCCAAAAACGAGATTGAAGCCAGATTAATGAATGGATCCACAAAGATCTGATCCTCTGACAAATATTCCTCCGAATAATTGACAAGTTGAGCATAGCCATCCATCTTCCCAAATGACTGCAGGGAATTTGCACACATCCCGTACACTAAACTAGTATCTACCGACACTAAACCCTAACCCCATATCGCTATTCTTTTCCTGTTCTAATTATGCCGATAGGCGTCCCCCTATCAGAATAGATTTGTTAATCAATCTTTAAATTAAAAATTTTAATCTTACGATCAAGAATTGAAGATGTTGACATATTCTTTATCTTACACTTTCATCAATAAATTAGATTTTGATAAATTAACTTCCTTGCTTTTATAAAGACGTACGTTTTTATGTTTACTTTTTTACTTTTACTCAATATAATTAAAAAATTACATAATGCCCACTAAATTTTCACTTTAAAGAATTAGCAAAGATAATTATACTTACGGTTCTACCATTTCATTGGAATGGCAGGTGTCGAAGCTTTTGGAGTGATAGAGTTTCTTTACCACGTGAAGGTATATTTTAAATTTCTTTACCACGTGCTGGTGGAATGTGCTGCTAATGTTTCATATACACCCTACCACGTGTTGGTGGCATGCGGGATGAGTTCTTTATAGAATGTGTGCACTCTCTCCTTAACCAGTAATGTTTCACATTGATCGATAAAGCTTGCGATCCCGTCGGCCATCCTATGTGTTGGTGGCATGCGGGATGAGTTCTTTACAGAATGCGCACTCTCTCTTTAACCAGTAATGTTTCACATTGATCGATAAATCTTACGATCCCATCGGCCCTCCTGTGCTGCTGCAAAAGCCGAAGAAATAAATGTACATTGTTCCAGTTTAGGTCTTTACTTTCATTATAGATTCAATTGATTTATGCTCTCTTCAATTGACAATGCCGCTAGCATTATTTAGCCTTTTTTTTTACTATCAAATATACTTACCGCAATCCAATTTCGCTCAGTAAACTGCTGGTTTTTTTAACACTGCATGTTGTGCGTTTGATTTTTCCATGTCACGCACAAATAATTGGGGCAACCAGTATGCCCTTTGTTTGTTGTTGAATTTAATTGAGATTTTGTACACCCTATATTCCAATTATTGGGGATTCTAGAAACCCTATATCCCTCTTAGCAAAACATGAAACCCTTTTAGCAAACCATGAAATAATTCGGTTTCAGAATAGGAGTTGTTATATTATGATATACAAGTATCTCTTTATCTGTGTTCATTTTTATAGTAAAGTTGGCTTTAACGGTGCAGGTTTGCATCGAGCCGACACCTCGTAAGAGTTTGATAAATCAAATATGAAAGTTCAAGGAGTATCCATTTTTATAGTAAAGTTGGCTTTAATGGTGCAGGTTTTCGAGCGGACTCCTCTTAAGAGTTTGATATTTCAATATGAACGTTCAAGGAGTATCCAGATTCAGTGACAAAGAAGTGGAATTAGATGTCATCATGCCGAAAGGTGAAGGCGGGGGAGCTGATTTAACAAGGTTTCTTATATGCTTTCATTGTTTTCACATTAGGGTTAGGGTTGTCACTATTTTGGCCTTTGTTTTTTCACACTTTTGGCTTTATGGTTAGGGTTGTTATGGTTTTAGAGTTAAGGTTATTATTGGTTTGAGAGTCCATTTTAGTGAAAACTGTGTATTCATTTCCATCCATTCATGTAACCAGTTGTAACCATAAAGAACTTCATTTCCATTTAAAAAATTTGCAAAATTTGTTCTATTAGTGGATGGATTAGTTATGCTTAGTTATATGCAACTGTAATTTGAATCTAGAGTTATACAAATTTGTGAACTGTTAATAACGTCAATGACTTTTATATAACAAATTTATTTAAAACATAGATTAACATAATGCAATATTTAAAACGTTCATTTACATCATACAATACATAACAATGCAAACTTTTTTTTATAGTGATTAACCTATTATTTAAAGTATAGATTAGCATAATGCAATATTTAAAGTATTGCTAACATAATGCAATATATATTATTTAAAGCATAAATTAACATGATGCAATGTTTAAAGCATTGCTTAACATAATGTAATATATAACAATGCAATTTTTTAATTTTTTTTAGAAATTTTTTAATTTTTTTTAAAACAAATATAAGTTATGATAGCAAATATGTTATTCTAACTAGACAAGCAGATTCTTTAAACAAATCTTTAAGAATACTGTCATTCCCTATCGGCGTTCATCAGCCACAAGTTCTGTGGCTGTGCTAATATATATCTTTTACAAGGTGGATGATGCATAAGGAAATACATTTTTGTAAGATGACCATTGTCATCCCCTTAGATAAGAGCGGGCAAGGAAACGGTAGTAGATTTAAATTCATCAAGGTTAATAGGTCTACTTCCTCAAAGAGGGTCATTATTTTTTTTTTAACACTATTATTTCTTTTTGTGTGAGCATTTTTTTAGTGTCGTGGACAGTTACATGGAACTGTATTTAATTTCATAATTGATTAAAATTTCATAACTAAATAATTTATTGACTATTTTATAGATTATTTTAAGGTTATAATTTTTCAAAAGTTCACCACTAAATAATTTATTTACCATTTTATGGAATGTTTGAAGTTAGATAGTTTTATAATTTAATATTTTTATTGATATTTGGAAAATGAAATAATTTATAAAATATAAGATCAAGAATAATATATTTCTAGTATTATTATTATTATTAGCCTCTCTTATGCTAATGGTCCTTGAGGTTGTGAGATGGAGAATGGCCGTCGATTTCAGCTTCCAGACATTTTCCTTTCCTTGTTGATAGGATGATAGGATTAGACAGCTGGAAAAAAAGAAATGTTGCGGGATGTGAGGCTCGAAGGCCATTTTGACAAAAAAGAGATGGACATATTGCTTAACCTAGGTCTCCTCCACACTTGTCGGGATTAGAAATTAGAAAGTGCGACTTACAATGAGACAAGTAACTCATATTTTGAAAGGCGATGACAACTTGCAGACTACCCTGCTGTCACAAATTGATGAGCCATAGCCAAAATGGGAGGCGATCCTTGGCAAAGAAGCCTTGTGGGTCAAGAGAATATGTGCTCTTAGCATACTGTGAGTAGTTACAGAGTCATGTAGTGAATTATTGTGAGATTAGTGTTGGATACCCGAAGGATTTTAGCTTCAAATTATGTACAATATTTGTAAATGATATACAACATTTGGCACCTGTAAATTCCTTCACCTACAAGCTACAACATTCATTCTGGCCTAACAAAATTGGAGTCAAGGTTCTATGTTTTCACCAACTATTACTTTGTTATCAATTGAAATGATCTTGGTATCTAGAAACTATTGATTGTCTAAACATGGATGAACTACTACTGTAAGCATCAATTAACAAATGAGATAGACATGATTACATATTTTTATTAGATTACTGAATACATTATACAATACATTGAATCATTATATAGAGCTTTATAAGATCTAATTTTTTCTTATAATAGCAATAGAGGTTGAGTAAATATCTCAACCACATACCAAACTAGGAGACTTGGTTGGAGAGAATCTTTCTCACAACCAACTATATAACAACCTCCTTGACCTATTCTCTCAGGTCATCTAACTATAACTACCTACTCAACAGGTCATTAACCCAATCATACAAGTATGAATTACATATTCTAACATACCCTCTTAATGAATACTTGTTGATTGATTCATTTTTGCTTGTGCTTGGTCATAATGATTTCTGAATGCTATCTCTGGTCCATTCTTTATTATTGGGCTTTAATCCTTCAAACACGCTCACTTGAGCTTGATGTGGGCTTCATCCTTGAACTTTCTTTGCTTCCTCTTTCACCTTGTACCTGTATATAATTATTGATGTCCATATAAAACACAATCCATCAACCGGAATACATGGGTCATACCGGAACGCATGGGTCATTTGCCGCTGTAACCGTTAGTTCTCTAGGAATTGTTTTCAACTACATGGTTCATCAATGTTAAACTCTCCCTTAAACATAACTTGGTCCCCCGTACTCTGAGACTCACAACTTGTCTCATACTTTCAGATTCTTCCATCTCACATCCCCACCTTGAATAGAAGTCTATAACTTCTTCAATTCATTATCAAGTTTAGGCTACGGGTACACCTGTCACCCTCGTACCTATCACAATGGTTAACTCCACAACTTGATACAACAACCTCTCTGCCTATGAGAGAGTATCACATCCTGTGATCACGTCCGCTTCTGCGCTACAACACGTATGTCTGTTTATTCCTTACTAACAGGGCTTACAACAAACCTGGGGAAATTAGCTTGCCCCTTTATGGTTGTTTCCCTTTGGCTACTAATGCCAATTCTGAAGTATGAGAGTCCATCTCAAACACCTTCATTTTTTCTTCTTCTTGTATAAAAATCCTTATGAATTCAAAAAACGTAGGTGGCTGTACTCTACCTCCTAGACTTGAAATAAAGACATGATAATTTCTGACTCCTAGACTTGAAATAAAGACATGATAATCTTTGATTAACCCTTTTAGTGTAATAATTACCATGTCAGAATTTGAATGGTCGTCGATTTCAGCTTCCAGACAGTTTCCTTTCATTGCTGATAGGATGATAGGATTAGACAGCTGGAAAAAAGGAAATGTTGCTGTATGTGAGGCTCAAAGGCCATTTTGACAAAAAACAGATGGACATATTGCTTAACCTAGGTCTCCTCCACACTTGTCGGGATTAGAAATTAGAAAGTGCGACTTACAATGAGACAAGTTACTCCTATTTTGAAAGGCGATGACAACTTGCAAACTACCCTGCTGTCACAAATTGACGAGCCATAGCCAAAATGGGAGGAGAGCCTTGGCAAAGAAGCCTTGTGGGTCAAGAGAATATGCGCTCTTAGCATACTGTGAGTAGTTACAGAGTCATGTAGTGAATTATTGTGAGATTAGTGTTGGATACCCGAAGGATTTTAGCTTCAAATTATGTACAATATTTGTAAATGATATACAACATTTGGCACAAGTAAATTCCTTCACCTACAAGCTACAACATTCATTCTGGCCTAACAAAATTGGAGTCAAGGTTCTATGTTTTCACCAAATATTACTTTGTTATTAATTGAAATGATCTTGGTATCTAGAAACTATTGATTGTCTAAACATGGATGAACTACTACTGTAAGCATAAATTAACAAATGAGATGGACATGATTACATATTTTTATTAGATTACTGAATACATTATACAATACATTGGATCATTATATAGAGCTTTATAAGATCTAATTTTTTCTTATAATAGCAATAGAGGTTGAGTAAATATCTCAACCACACACCAAACTAGGAGACTTGGTTGGAGAGAATCTTTCTCACAACCAACTATATAACAACCTCCTTGACCTATTCTCTCGGGTCATCTAACTATAACTACCTGCTCAACAGGTCATTAACCCAATCATACAAGTATGAATTACATATTCTAACACACCCTCTTAATGAATACTTGTTGATTGATTCATTTTTGCTTGTGCTTGGTCATAGTGATTTATGAATGCTATCTCTGGTCCATTCTTTCTTATTGGGCTTCAATCCTTCAAACACGCTCACTTGAGCTTGATGTGGGTTTCATCCTTGAACTTTCTTTGCTTCCTCTTTCACCTTGTACTTGCATATAATTATTGATTTCCATATAAAACACAATCCATCTACCGGAATACATGGGTCATACCGGAGCGCATGGGTCATTTGCCGCTGTAACCGTTAGTTCTCTAGGAATTGTTTTCAACTACATGGTTCATCAATGTTAAACTCTCCCTTAAACATAACTTGGTCCCTCGTACTCTGAGACTCACAACTTGTCTCATACTTTCAGATTCTTCCATCTCACATCCCCACCTTGAATGGAAGTCTCTCACTTCTTCGATTCATTATCAAGTTTAGGCTATGGGTACACCTATCACCCTCGTACCTCTCACAGTGGTTAACTCCACAACTTGATACAACAACCTCTCTCCCTATGAGAGAGTATCACATCTTGTGATCATGTCCACTTCTGCGCTACAACACGTATGTCTATTTATGCCTTACTAACAAGGCTTACAACAAACCTGGGGAAATTAGCTTGCCCCTGTATGGTTGTTTCCCTTTGGCTACTAATGCCAATTCTGAAGTATGAGTGTCCATCTCAAACACCTTCATTTTTTCTTCTTCTTGTAGAAAAATCCCTATCAATTCAAAAAACGTAGGTGGTTGTACTCTACCTCCTAGACTTGAAATAAAGACATGATAATTTCTGACTCCTAGACTTGAAATAAAGACATGATAATCTCTAATTAACCCTTTTAGTGTAATAATTACCATGTCAGAATTTGAATGGTCGTCGATTTCAACTTCCAGACATTTTCCTTTCATTGTTGATAGGATGATAGGATTAGACAGCTGGAAAAAAGGAAATGCTGCTGGATGTGAGGCTCAA
The DNA here is from genome assembly GCA_032191745.1 of Picea mariana. Taxonomy (NCBI): domain Eukaryota; kingdom Viridiplantae; phylum Streptophyta; class Pinopsida; order Pinales; family Pinaceae; genus Picea; species Picea mariana. Next base: position 11,337 of record JASDQU010108322.1, read on the forward strand.
AGGCCATTTTGACAAAAAAACAGATGGACATATTGCTTAACCTAGGTCTCCTCCACACTTGTCGGGATTAGAAATTAGAAAGTGCGACTTACAATGAGACAAGTTACTGCTATTTTGAAAGGCGATGACAACTGGCAGACTACCCTGCTGTCACAAATTGATGAGCCATAGCCAAAATGGGAGCCGAGCCTTGGCAAAGAAGCCTTGTGGGTCAAGAGAATATGCGCTCTTAGTAGCTACAGAGTCATGTAGTGAATTATTGTGAGTTTAGTGTTGGATACCTGAAGGATTTTAGCTTCAAATTATGTACAATATTTGTAAATGATATACAATATTTGGCACCTGTAAATTCCTTCACCTACTAGCTACAACATTCATTCTGGCCTAACAAAATTGGAGTCGAGGTTCTATGTTTTCACCAAATATTACTTTGTTATCAGTTGATATGATCTTGGTATCTAGAAACTATTGATTGTCTAAACATGGATGAACTACTACTGTAAGCATCAACTATATCTATGCTTTGGCGATGCTAATTCTGATTGTAATCACATAAAGTTGAAATTGTTTTTTGAAAAATACATTTTAATGTACTTTGAAGAATAAAGAATGATTTTTTTATACTTCTGTAAACATCAACTATATTTATGCTTTGGCAATGCTAATTCGGCTTGTAATAACATAAAGTTGAAATTGTTTTTTAAAAAATACATTTCAATGTACTTTGAAGAATAAAGAATGTTTTTTTTTTCTCAAATTGTTGTAAGGATTTTCATTTAAGTTTTTCCTTTGTATTAGTGTAGGTTGTTGGTTGTGGAGACGGAACAAAATGAAAATGGAAAAATAGTGTACATGGTGTTTGTCATCTGTGATACGCTAGTACCACCCTCTAGAAATTAATTGCTGACCGTTTTATTTTTGACTGATCAAATATTAAAGGGGAAATAAACCATTAATATTATGGAAAAGTCAAATTCAACTTACTTATAGTGAAGGGGCAAGTGAATCGACTAATTGTATCGGTATATATACATTTATGTAATCTTGATTTTTATATAGAATAGAAGAGAAGAAATATAAACTGACAAAGAGTTATGAAGAGTGTTAACAAAATATTTTGTACTATGTTTCTATTTGAATCTAAATTTGTAAATTTATGATAATGTTCAGATTTGTTACAGAGTAATTTATTTTGTTCTACCATGCATATTTTGTTTTTTGTTTGAAAACTTCAATTAAATCCTTATGTCTTCCAATGTTTTGTTGTAGAATCTTATTAAGTTTTTAGTATAAAAATATTGAGTGAATTTACGATTTCAAGGAAATGATTCACTGAAGTTATTTTGTTGTTGTAACATGAGTTTTTAGTATGTTGTTATAATTCTTCTGTTTCTGTTATAACTTTGTTTTGTTGTAAAATCATTTTACTCTTTGTTTAAACAACTTTGTTTTGTTGTAAAATTATTTTTCTTTCTGTTGAAACACCTGAAACACTTGTTGAAAATGTTGTTGTAAAACATAGCATCGATATCTTTGTGTATGATGCAAGAATGGTTCACTTAAGTTTTACTACAATAGCTATTTATCGTGTTCTGAAACTAACGTAAAAACGTTATTACATAGTACTAAAAATCATGTAATAAATGTTCATTACAAGTGTTACACAGTACTGAAAATCTTGTAATAAATGTTCATTATTTTCTGAAGCACTCCCGTGCATCCTTCACGCCTCTCACCATCAGGATCCACTTAATTCAAATCTTTCCATGCACACTACTAGAGATAGATTAGTACTATATTATTAATAATGTAGTTTCATTTTGGATTTTATTAATAATGTAGTTTCATTTTTCATTTTATGGTTAAGTATATCCATGTATTCTCATTGCATAATACGAAGGGTCTTATTAATTTATCAGATGCTTAAAGGAATTGAATATTAAGTGCATAATACGAAGGGTCTTATTAATTTATCAGATGCTTAAAGGAATTGAATATTAAGTGGCTTACACGTTAATCATCTGACTTTTTTTTCTTAATTTAAAAACAATTGAAATCACCGCAATCCTCATTAGAAAAATGAGGGGTCTTATTAATCAGTAGGCCCATCCATGGATTAGGAAGGATGGAAGGCGTTCTCTTTGGCTAGGGAATGCCAAGATGTATAACTTGCTTAAAGGAATTGAATATTAAATGATATGCAAGTTAATCATCTCACTTTTTTCTTTCTAAGTTTAAAAACCATTGAAACCACCTTAATCCTATTGAGGGAGAGATCGTTTCGCTTTTTTAATGATGTTTTTTTTTAAATAATAATAATAATAAATTATATTAAAGATTTAATAATAATTGTTATTTTTATTAAATAAATTTGAGATTTTTATAATAAATTTAAGTATTATTTATATTAGGAAGTAACACATAGTTAAGGGCCTAAGGGCTTGTATCATTATATCCAATGCCTAAATTCATTACAAGTTTTAATTTATTTAGTCTCTTGTTGTTTGAAACAAAATATACATTTGGTATTGACATTTGGGCTTGTATCATTATATCCGATGCCTAAATAAATTACAAGTTTTAATTTATTTAGTCTCTTGTTTCTTAAAACAAACTATAGATTTGATATTGACATTTTGTCTATTGTGTGTATTTTTTAAATAGCATATTTCTTTTTTACTCACTATTTTTTTTGAGATTTAATAAGCAAGTTCAAAATATTTAATGGTATGTGTTGTTATTAAACGATACATTTCAAGCCTTTATTTATAGGAGATTCTTAAATATTTCAAATAATTAAAATATTCGGATAAGTTTTTTTTAGGTAAAAAAATGTGTTTTTTATTGAAATTAAAATCTAATATATGTTTTTTTCTATTTCATTAGGAATTCCAAATCAAAAAGTATGGGAATTTTCATCATTGTGTGTTGTATTTTCTAAATTCAGATCTAAGAATTTATAGGATGGTATCCGAAATTTACATGAATGTGCTTTATATTTAAAAGTATGGGAATTTTCATCATTGTGTGTTGTATTTTCTAAATTCAAATCTAAGAATTTATAGGATGGTATCCTGAATGTGCTTTATATTTGATGTATTTAAAACCATTGATCATTTTAGTTATTTATATTTAGTAGACATATATCCATTTACTATTGTGATTGTGTTTTTTCTTTTAAATTAGAATTGAAGTTAGTTATATATATATATATGACGCAACCTGCCCTCGATGACACGGTCGCTCCCACCAAAACCTTCTTCACACGGTCCGAAGGGTCCAAGCCCCTCCTATTCCTCTTCGGGAATTCCTTATCCACATAAATACTACCGTCGATCCTCTCTTCGCAAATCGGGAGATCAGGTCTCGCGATATCGCGAGGCTCGTAACACTTCTCTCAGTCACTCAACCGTCGAGCCCCGAACGCCGATGGTCAACGGTCAAACCTCGGGGTATCGCCACTCGCGACGCGGAGCCCTTATATTTCGAAACCCCGAGTACCGAGGTGCCAATCCCCGATGTGAGGCCACCTGTCCTCCACTAAGTCTCGTGGTCCCACACTGCCACGTCACCCCGGGATTTCGCCGATCGCGAATCCACGATGCAAGTGTTCCCTGAGGCTGAAAATCCCGAATGTCGATCCCGCGAGACTCCAGATTTGTGCCACCTGTCCCTCCGACGATCGACGGCTCCCACTAAATCAGGAAATCGCGACTCGCGACTTCGATGTGCATGTAATTATTACACTCGCCAACCTCGATATGCGGATATGCGATGGCAAACAGGTTTTCTCATACACCTGCGAGTTAACCCCCTCGCAACTCCTCCGTGATCTGACGGTCTGCGAGATTTTGTGACTTTCCACAACGATTTCAAGTCGTCGATTCTCTTCCTCTTGAAGAGTTCTCCACTTCACCACCTTCGTCCTGTGTAAGCGAAGCAAAGGTACTATCCCTCCTGAGCTTTTACCAACTTGGACTCCTCAGAGATTTCTCGAACACGCTCCCTATGCTCAGTCTTCAACCACTTCCAACAGTGACGAAGTCTTCCAGGTGCTGTGCACTCACACTCGCAACAGTCTTGGCTTTTCCCTTCTTAGACTTGCTGCTGAGACCCCAATCCGACCTGCACTTCACCTACACGGCTCGAATAACTCAACACGACCCTGGTCAACGAGAATAGGAGATTCACTATTGAACCTCCTCAACGCACTCTATGCGGAGGAATTCGACTCCACTCTATGCAGGAATCTCCTGGTTCGAACAGTGAAGGACTCGGAACTTATCCTCTCATTCTCTCAGGTTACGAACCTGATATGCAATCACATATGCAGCATATAGGAGATAAGCATAAAAAGAAGCAAGTGTGCAACAACATAATATCAACAGCACACAGAGATCATACACATCCATGGAATTGAATCAAAGCTTTTTCTATTAATTCAATATCTGTACATGGGCTTCTTCACAGCTCTCTGCTCTGCTCTGCTTGCTCTCAATTGATAATAACAATGCCAATGCAAAAATTGAATTTCAATAATACAAAGGAGGGTGCCTATATTCCGTTTTCCCTCTCAAGAGTAAAATTGTCTAATCTAGACTTAACTATTTTATCTACCTGCATTAAATCTAATAAATGCCTCATCTACCTAAGGACGAGAGATTATCTGCTCAAGGTCCGTTACAATGTACAAGTGCGCTTCATCACATCAACGTATTAATGTTTGGCGGCACAAAATATCAAAATATTTCAAAGTTTGAATGCTGGCGTTCTCCAGCTGTAAATTCTCCACACGCTGGCTCGCTTGATGAGATGTGGATGCTCCTGCATCATACTCCTCAGCTCAAAAGATTTCATGGGCTCCTGTCCACGAGTTCCTATACACTATGCCCATGCTGTTGTATCACTGCCTCCGTCTCCCAGCTAGCATCCTCCACTGGGTGATTTTTTCGTTTCACCAGGTATTCAAAATACTGCTTCCTCCTGGTCTTTCTTCCCACTCTTTTATCCAGTATGCACTCCATCTCAGGCTTCTATGCAACTGGTAATTGTTTTTTCCACTGGACCATTGGTGCCTCAACACTCCCAACTCCGACATCCTCGGCCTTATATGAGTATAGGTCCGAGACATTAAATATTAGGGATATCCCGATGCCCTCTGGAAACTCAATCTCATATGTGTTTTCGCCAAACTTCCTCAAGACTTTGCATGGCCCGATCTTCTTCAACTTGAGCTTATTGTATGTTCCTCTCGGGAACCTTTCTTTCCTCAAGTGTGCCAGAACCATGTCCCCAACTTCAAACTGAAGCTGCCTCTTTCTCTGATCGGCTCTGCGCTTATATTCCTGATTGGATCTCTGCACTCGCTGTCTCACCTGTGCATGGAGTTCCTGCATCACCTCTGCAAACTCCTCAGCTCTCGCGCTGCTAGTTTCATCCTGTTCTGACTCCCTAAGCTCAGAAACTCCTCTCGGCTGTGTCCCATACAAAATTTGGAATGGGCTCTTACCTGTACTTTGATTCACCGAATCGTTGTACGCGAATTCTGCATGTGGTAGGATCTGATCCCAACTAGTGTGATGCTCCATCACCACGCTCCTCAACAGATCCCCTAAGCTCTTGTTGACCACCTCGGTCTATCCATCTGTCTGCGGATGGTAAGTAGAATTGAATGCCAAGTCAGTCCCCAGCTTCTTCCATAGCATCCTACAGAAATGACCTATGAACTTGGTATCCCTGTCCGAGACTATGCTTCTCGACAATCCATGCAACCTGACAATTTCTTTGAAAAATAAGTTTGCGATGTGCATGGCATCACTGGTCTTATGACACGGAATAAAATGTGCCATCTTCGAGAACCTGTCCACCACTACAAAAATGGAATCAACTCCTCGCTAAGTTCTCAGCAAACCTAGAACAAAGTCCATACTAATTGCCTCCCATGGCCTCTCAGGTATGGGCAGTGGCTGATAGAACCCTGTGTTCTGTTTCCGGCCTTTTCCATGTTAACATATTCTACACCTGTCAACAAACCGTTTAACATCTGCACGCATGCCCGCCCAAAAATATGATTCGCTCAGCTTGGCGAATTTTTTGTCATGCCCGAAATGACCTGCTAAGCCTCCACTGTGTTTCTCCTTCACCAAATTCTCTCTCATAGAGAAATCTTGAATGCACAATTGATTTCCTTTGAACAACAATCCATCTTGGATCAGGTAGTCAATCCACGGGCTCCTATCCCTGAGAACTAGGTTCTCGGCTGCTTCATATGCCTCGCCAAAGTCTGTGTCACCTGCATACATATCTTTCAGATTTTCAAAACCCAAAGTCTTGACTCTGAACTCCTGCAGCAACAAGCATTTCCTGCTCAAGGCATCAGCTACCTTGTTTGCAGTCCCCGAAATGTTCTTTATCACAAACGTGAAATTTTGCATGTATTCCACCCACTTTGCATGCTTCTGATTCAGCTTCTCTTGCTGACTCACGAACTGTAACGCATGATTATCACTGTACAGAAAAAATTCCTTGGGTATCAAATAATGCCTCCACTTTTTCAATGCCTGTATGATGGCATAGAATTCCTTATCGTACGTCGAGTACTTCATCTTTGCATCATCCAATTTCTCGCTGTAATATGCCACAGGTCTGTCATCCTGACTCAAGACCCCTCCAATAGCATATCCGTTCACATCACACTTTACCTGGAAGGTCTTCTAAAAATCTAGCAGCACCAGAATTGGCTGCTCTCTTATCTTTTGCTTCAACAGATTGAAGCTCCTCTCAGCCTCCGCTATACACTGGAAAACTTTATGCCGCTTCTTCACAGTGTCCATCATTGCTGCGCTAATCCCGTTGAAATTTCGAATAAACTTCCTGTAGAAGCTTGCCAAACCGTGAAAGCTTCTTACCTCGAAAATATTTCTCGGCGATGGCCAATTCCTGATTACGTTCACCTTCTCAGGGTCCATCTTCAATTCATTTGCCAAGATTACAAAACCCATATATATGAGTTATGTCTGCATGAAGGAACACTTCCTCAAATTGATCAACAGCTTTTCCTACTACAGTCTTCTCATTATAATGGCCAAATGCCTCAAGTGTTCAGCCTTGGTCTTGCTGAAGATCAATATGTCGTCCAAGTATACGACCACAAATTTGCCGATGAAATCTCGTAGGACTTTATTCATCATCCTCATGAATGTGCTTGGCGCATTTGTCAACCCAAACGGCATGACCAACCATTCGTACAAACCCTCATTTGTTTTGAATGATGTCTTCCATTCATCTCCCTCTCTCATCCAGATCTGATGGTATCCGCTCTTGAGATCTATCTTGGAAAAATAATTTGCCCCACTCAGGCAATCCATCAAGTCATCCATTCTCGGCAGTGGAAACCTGTACCTGATGGTGATTTTATTTATCGCCCTGGAGTCTGTACACATCCTCCAGCCTCCATCCTTCTTTGGACTCAGTACTGTTGGAGCAGCACATGGACTAAGACTTTCCCTGACTAGTCCCTTGTCCTGCA
>JASDQU010108322.1:18884-33425 GCA_032191745.1 Picea mariana
GATGGTGATTTTATTTATCGCCCTGGAGTCTGTACACATCCTCCAGCCTCCATCCTTCTTTGGACTCAGTACTGTTGGAGCAGCACATGGACTAAGACTTTCCCTGACTAGTCCCTTGTCCTGCAGATCCTGAACCTGCCTCTTGACCTCCTCGTTCTCCTGAGAGGTCAAACTGTACGCTGCCTTATTTGGCAAACTTGCTCCGGGTATGAGGTCAATGTGGTGACTCACACTCCACATCGGTGGCAATGAACGAGGTAGTTCGTCCACGATGATATCAGTGAACTCTCCCAGTAGCTCCTGAATCTCTTCCGGTAAGTCGTCCACTCTTGTGCTTGTCAGGGCAATTCTCGGCTTCCTGACAACTAAGAATTGTGGATCTTCATTCTTCTCCAGCTCTGTGAGAAGTTCTTTCCCACTAATGAGAAGTATCGTGCTGGTTATTTCTGGCCTCATCTCTTTATCTTTTATTGGGAGCATTCTGTGTGTTCTCCCATCCTTCTCTAAGGTGTATGTGTTCATCCTTCCATCATGAACAACATTTATATCATACTACCATGGCCTACCCAGAAGTATGTGACATACATCCATGGGAATGACATCACACATAATCTCATCATGTTAATTCCCAATTTTAAATTTATCTAAGCACTGTTTAGTGACACTTACGCGGTGTCCTTTCTGTAACCACGAGACTTTATATGGACTCGGGTGCTTAGTTCTCTTCAGCTCCATCTTCTCCACCATCTCGCTTGAAACGAGATTGTCAGTGCTTCCGCTGTCTACTATAACCTTGCACTTCCTGTCCTTGGTTGTACAAGCCATTCTGAACAGTATGCTCCACTGCACTGAGCTGTCCACCTCCTTCTCAGGTGCCAAAAGGATTTTTTGCGTCCCAAGCGATCTTCCGCTGTCTTCATCCTCACTCTCAACGTCACGCCTCTGCTGCGCCTCAACGATGTGAGCTTCACTTCTGTCCATCTTCCTTTCTGGACAATCTACGGCTTTTTGACCGTCTTTACCACACGTGAAAGATGTGATAATTCCTCCTCTACCTCTTCCTCTACCTCGGGTACGAGGAAATGTATTGGCATCAGCATATCCTCCTTGCTGATCCTCTTGCTACCTCCTCGGCTCAGAAATTTGTTGCCGCTACTATGAGGTTCCACCTCTTTCAGCTCTACCCTGAGGCCTCTTCCAATCCTCCTTGGGCTTTTTAGTTCTCTCTTGGGCAACTGCTTTGCCTCTAGGCTGGCTTCTGCCTCGCCCTCGTTGTCTCTGCTTGCGGCTCAGCTTTTCTTCTGCTTTTAGAGCCATCTGATACGCATCCTCAACTGTTCGGATGGTCAGCATGCTCAATTCATCCTAAATGTCATACCTAAGACGATTCAGGTATCTTGCTACCTTTTCGTCATCACTTTTCCGATGACCAGCTCGAATGTTGAGCCTATAAAATTCTTCGGTGTACTCCTTCACCGACATCAACTTCTGTCACAGGTTCTGCACGCGCCGGAACAGAGTGATCTGATAGTCTCTTGGAATAAACTTCACCTTCATCTTGGCGATCATTCGATCCCAGCTTTTAATTTTTTGTTTGCCTTTAGAACGCCTGTCCACCTACATCTCATCCCACCATAAGGATACATGTCCCTTCAGCTTGGTAACAGCATGCCTTATCTTCTTGTCCTCTTCGATATCCTCATAATCGAAGTAGGTGTTGAGTGCTTGGATCCAATCTAGCAACTCCTCTGCATTTAGACTTCCCTCATACACGGGAATGTCCATCTTTCTTTTTGAGCTCATCCTTGAGATAGCTCTGATCAACCGCTCGGTTGAAGCATATTCTGCTGAGACCTTCCCTTCATCATGTCAAGCTTCCTCCTCCACCTCGGAATCGCTGAACTCTGTTGCACTAGTTCCGCGTCTTTGTGTAGTCTCCATTTCCGCGAGTCTCACCCTGAGATCTCGCATCTGGTGTTCCATCTCAACATTACCTGCTGGCCTACCCCTCCTTCGGGCATCCCTGTCCTCATGATTAGGTGACTGCCTTTCTCTTCTGGGTGGCATGGTGTATCTGCTTCTCTCTGCTACCGGAACAAAGAGAATTCCACTTTTCGGCTCTGATACCACTCTGACGCAACCTGCCCTCGACGACACGGTCACTCCCACCAGGACCTTCTTCACACGGCCCAAAGGGTCCAAGCCCCTCCTATTCCTCTTCGGGAATACCTTACCCACAGAAATACTACCGTCTATCCTCCCTTCGCAAATCGGGAGATCGGGTCTCGCGATATCGCAAGGCTCATAACACTGCTCTCGGTCACTCAACCGCCGAGCCCCGAATGCCGATGGTCAACGGTCAAACCTCGGGGTATCGCCACTCGCGACACCGAGCCCTTATATTTCGAAACCCCGAGTACCGAGGTGCCGATCCCCGATGTGAGGCCACCTGTCCTCCACTAAGTCTCGTGGTCCCACACTGCCACGTCACCCAGGGATTTCGTCGATCGCGAATCCACGATGCAATTGTTCCCTGAGGATGAAAATCCCGAATGTCGATCCCGCGAGACTCCAGATTTGTGTCACCTGTCCCTCCAACGATCGATGACTCCCACTAAATCGGGAAATCGTGACTCGCGACTTCGACGTGCATGTAATTCTTGCACTAACCAACCCCTATATGCCGAAATGCGATGGAAAACGGGTTTCCTCATACACCTGCGAGTTAACCCCCTCGCAAGTCCTCCGTGATCTGACGGTCTGTGGGATTTCGTGACTTTCCACAACTATTTCAAGTCGTCGATTCTCTTCCTCTTGAAGAGTTCTCCGCTTCACCACCTTCGTCCTGTGTAAGCGAAGCAAAGGTACTATCCCTCCTAAGCTTTTAGCAACTCGGACTCCTCAGATATTTCTTGAACACGCTCCCTGTGCTCGGTCTTCAACCACTTCCAATAGTGATGAAGTCTTCCGGGTCCTGTGCACTCACACTCGCAACAGTCTCAGCTTTTCCCTTCTTAGACTTGCTACTGAGACCCCAATCCAACCTGCACTTCACCTACACGGCTCGAATAACTCAACATGACCCTGGTCGACGAGAATAGGAGCTTCACTATTGAACCTCCTCAACGCACTCTATGCGGAGGAATTCGACTACACTCTATGCAGGAATCTCCCGGTTCGAACAATGAAACACTCGGAACTTATCCTCTCATTCTCTCGGGTTACGAACCTGATATGCAATCACATATGAAGCATATAGGAGATAAGCATAAAAAGAAGCAAGTATGCAACAACATAATATCAACAGCACACAGAGATCAGACACATCCATGGAATTGAATCAAATCTTTTCCTATTAATTCAATATCTGTACATGGGCTTCTTCACAGCTCTCTGCTCTTCTCTGCTTGCTCTCAATTGATAATAACAATGCTAATGCAAAAATTGAATCTCAATAAGACAAAGGAGGGTGCCTATATTCTGTTTTCCCTCTCGAGAGTAAAACTGTCTAATCTAGACTTAACTATTTTATCTACCTGCATTAAATCTAATAAATGCCTCATCTACCGAAGGACGAGAGCTTATCTGCTCAAGGTCCGTTACAATGTACAAGTGCACTTTATCACATCAACGTATTAATGTTTGGTGGCACCAAATATCAAAATATTTCAAAGTTTGAATGCTGGCGTTCTCCAGTTGTAATTGCTCCATGCGCTGGCTTGCTTGATGAGATGTGGATGCTCCTGCATCAATATATGTGTCTGTGGTTTCCTGAAGATAAACAAACAAATCAAAATGTAGTTACAAACTTTAATACCTATAGATTTCCTTGACCAAAAAATTAAAAACTTCATATTGTAGGTCCATGTAGTCTAGATGAAAATTACTTTAACAAAACATTCAAGAAAAAAATTATTCATAAAACATCTAGTGATGGATAGATTCATCTTCAATAACCTCCTACACTCCTCCATGAGTAGGAGAATTCTCTTCTCTGTACATTGGTGTCGTATCATGCTCCACTTGGTATTCAACACGATGGGAAACCCTTGATTCTTGATTAATGGAAGGATATTGAGATTTCTACATCCTTATAAAAGACTTGAGTTGCTAAGATTCAATTTCTAAGATGCCAATGCATTGTAAAATAGTTGCAACAATATGGTCTAGTTTGCCAAGTTTTATTGTGGCTTTTTGGAGAGACATCTAATTACCCTCTGTGATTTCTTCACACCTGCATAGAATATTTTTGACATAACTCCATGAAGGGTCGAAAATATGGCAATGAAGAAATAACATGAAAACAAACCCACTTCCAGAATCAGAGCTTAGGACAATAGAACGACCAAAACTACTAAACAATCGACCAATAGACCCACTTTCCAAGCTGACAGTAGAGACAATGGAAGAGCACCAAAAACTACCGTATGGCATAAAACTCAGAGCCTCATTTCCAAAGGCAAGGAAGAAAAAAATCATTAAAATCCATACCTTGAGTGACAAGAATTTACAATCTTAAATGACATGGAAAGAGAAATGAAAACCTTGTGAACAGGGGATGCCTTGTATAAATATGAATAGAGTCCAACATTTAAGGATAGTCACTTTCCAAGTTCCAATCATGTATATCCACGAACAGTCCAAGGTCAAACCAATACATGAAAAACCCACCTTCTTCTCCACCAGAATTCAGAGTCAAATCCATCGCATAGGATAAACCATCCTCACATATTTGAGCATACACGCTCCTGTCTATTATGAGGTCGAGCACATGTATGAGTCACCAATCATTATTTCCACTATCTTGCAACATGTGTCTTTTAATAAATGACTTCTCCATCAAGGTTATGGAATGGGGAGCCTCCCCTTAACCCCATTAATTAAAATTTCTCCCTCCTCTAATTGCGAGCCAAATTTAGCCTGTTCAACTGCACAAGAGTCAAATGATATCTTGATGTCGAATAAGGAATGACCATAAAACCATTCAAGGAGAGAAAGGGAGCGAGACATTACACTCATGAAAGCATTTCCCCTAGTAATAGATTTTATAATGTGGGAGAAATGGAGTTTATAATGATCTGCGTGATCATGAGCATGCAGTCACTTAGAATTGTTAACTTTGATATTCCTATTTATTTAGCTATTTAAAGGACTTTCCAAATGGCATAGGCCTTAATGGTATTGTTTGATAGATTGCTTAATCTCCAAGCATAGTAAGCCATTGAATTTCCTTGAGGATATTGAATGATCCCCGCACATGCCTCCCCTATTGTGATTATATGTTTTATTATGATTTTATATAACACATACTATGTGTCTTATAATATAAGACACACACTGTGATTATGTGTTTTATTATGATTTTATATATATCGAAAATGCTCTAACATGATTTTTCAATAGAATTTCATCCATAAATGCTTTATCTCATCCTTACATATTTTTTGAGATTGAAGTAGCCAAAGTCTGGACAAATAGATAGTTTAAATATATAAAATTCTTTACAAATAAATATTTCAAATATATTAAACTATGTGATGACCATCTCGGTCTATACCCATGGGATATAGAATTTTTAAATTCAATTATGTTCAACTTAGGATTCAAGCTGCTCCTTTGATGCTTCACTTGGGCCAAAAATTCCCCCTTAACAGATTTCATAAATTATTTTGTTTATGCACCATTCTTTAGTACTTGAAATTTGTCGCTAAATCTTCTTTAAACATTCATACGATCAATAGTCATGATCTCGGGTTAATTCTCCCCAAGGATTCATAATCAATCCTTCCCCCCTTCGTTATCGAGTGTTATGTCCTTGGGATATTTCTCTTGAGCACTCATCCTTAGTCGATTACGCCATGTGTCCTTGGATGTGACCATAATCTTCATATTCGACAGTTAACCTTTTTACTCATGAGCTAAATCAGACTCTCGATCCCCATTGTTGATTATCCCCAATAAGACGGTTAGATTTGTCCCTGGATGCGTCCTGATGGACGTTCGTTATTAAACCTTATTTCCTTTGTTCAAAGTTCCTCTGTCAAACTCTATCATGCCACTAAACTATGAAACATCCACTCTGATAGTTTTTCCATCTCCTTCTCGGACTCCAATCACATAATACACCTCCAGGGTAGATCTGTCAAGATGTAATGGTTACAAATCACCACCTTCCACCTTTGTACTTGTGGATCCAACTACCATGTGTCACTTTCTCATTCATCCATGTCAGTACCACGTGCCACTCTTTCATTTGCCAATGCCATGTCTGGGCTCCGTCAGCTTCCATGTGTTACTCTAGTGACCAGCCACATGTCTCTTTTAGTAATGTCAATCTATTCAAATCAGAATAGATCTAATTGATTGATCTCCATTGCTCTATTGAATTTTTTGCTACTAAATGACTGCGATAAGTCTATTCTTAACACCAATTAGTTGTTTCCATGCATTTCTCCCTCAACACCGATCTATATCATCTTGAATGGATCTACACAATTCATCAATGCTCTACTATCAGAGTTATTGTAGCTACTTCACATTGATGGGCCTCTTTCAGCAACAAATGGGATATTTCTACGTGTCACCATTGTAGCAAATATTTGGCCTACTCTAAATCAATCCTGACCTCTTTCGCACTTTCTTTGTCAGAACAAATTTACAAACTCTTCTATGAAACATGTTGATATTTTTTTTTAATAAATCTGCATCGTTGATTGGTATCCCTTCGTTGAGGTATCCTCCCACTTCACACTCCAAATGTGCGACTCCAAAATCCTTACTACTACTTTGTATTTCAAATGAAGGACATGCCATGGATCGTCAATCTAGATAGATCTCCTTCTGATATTTAATGTCGTTCGCTCATGTTTAACACATGAACGAAAAAATCAGGGCTTGTAATCAATGATCATGATCTCCAGATCATTTAAATCTGATGATCCTTGTTCCTTTAGGTTCCTGCAAGGTTTTATTGTCTTTGAAGGTTTTCGATCTTTGAATCTGCCTTCTCACAAACAAAAATCAACTTTGTTCTCTCACAATCTCACTATGATTCAACCATGAATTCAATCGACCTGTTCTCACCTTTCTTTCATCAATATCTTCAATTATTGATGGTCGATATCAATCCACCCTACACCAAATAGTTGGTTCTAGTTATGGAACCTAAACACACACTCTTACAGAGATTGAACAGACACAGTAATACACATAGGCTCAATATACCAATTTCCAACACTTGAAATAGAGTGATTCTTTTTCCATTTGTACACACTATACATACAAAATACAATAGGCCTCTTTCATCTAATTGCCTTCATCACTCTCTATCATGGTTTCCTATTCAATTGGCCACCACTTCAAGCTCAAAGGCTTACAATATTTAACACAAATACTTATGAACCAAAATTTGTTCAGACGATAACAATCATTCCTAAATTAATCTCTAGGATCTTCTAAGATCACAAAACCCTCTTCATATCTCTAACTTACCCCTACGATCTCCCTAACTCTAACAAAACTCTCAATATTTGCTTAATAAGGAAGATTCAATTACATTCAATAATTTCAACCCAACAACCCTGTCCTATGGAATTCTTTAAGAATTCAAACAAAACATAGGAAAATAAAAATAATTCAAGACCCCCTTAGTTATGGTCAAACACGATTGTTTTTGGAGGCACGATGCTCCTCCATTACTATGTAATGCATTATCTCAAATTTGTGTTGTAATCGATGTTGTTTTTTCACTCATACATATCATGATGATTCATATTTATAATTATCACATAAAACATTAATGAAATTAATATTAAAAAATAATGTTGAATGCAGATGGCTAGAGACATGAACTTAATGAACACCATTAAGTGATTTTGTTTCCTTCCAAGATTGAAGGGAAACTGTTTTCAATTCAATGAAGTAGTGTAACAACCCCTCTATTACGACAACAAATGATGAACAATAGGTAAATATTTTTTTTTCATTAGGATAATATAATCGTCACAACATAAATTGGTAGCATTGCAAGCGATGCATCATCATAACTAATAAGGACACAATCACTGAATCAACATAATTAATAGTGACACATCAAAAATTAATCACAACACATAATCAATGCATTAACACAAATAGATAGTGGCACAATCTACACAACATCATAAACAATAACGATGCATAATCAATGCGTTAACATAATCAAATAGCGACACGATTCAATGCATCAGGATCAATTGAAGCGAATACGGATAACTGATCAACCATGTCACTGAACATATAAAAACTACCAACCCAACCTATCCTGCATGGTTAGGACCTCCAAGACACATAAGCAATGCCCAAGCCCAGGATTCATCCGATTGATTTTGACCACTTAAGGTATCAGGTCTAGCGACTGTTCTGAGGAACAAGGACGTGTTTAAATCCCTTAATCAATCACCACTCATAACTCCAGTCTAGATTAACAGTCATACATCTACATTATTACATGGTGCAAAAATAATATAACTACTAAAATAATCATACATCAACTTTATTTAATGGTGCAAGAGTAAACTAATTTCTAAAAAATTCATACATCAACATAATTAATGGCGCAAGAGAAATCTAGTTACTAAAACAATCATACATCAACATTATTCAATGGCGTAGTAGAATCTAATTACTTAATCAATCATACATCGACATTATGTTCATGGTGCAAGAGTAAGCAAATTACATAACTCATCATACATCAACATTAATTTCATGACACATTATTTATCATCAACTTTATTTTCATGGCGTAAGAGTAAGCAAATTCCTAACCAATCACACATTAACATTTATTTCATGACACAAGATTAATCATTAATTCTGGTATATCAAAAAGATATAATTAGAGTAATTAACTTACCCATTAAATCTTCAGATCTTAAAATTCTCATTGGCTAGAGTCATAACTAGAGACTTGTGCTCATATCCATATAATTATTTATATTTGATGATTATATTAATGAAGGGTTTACTTATTATAATAAATCTTCTCAATGTTTAAATGATAACTAAAGCAATATAAATAACCTCTTTTAGAAGGCCTTATTAGATTTCATTCCATACAAGATTAAGATATCCCAACCTTAATACATGCAAGGACAAGTTAGTGATCCTCTAAGTCCATATACACAATAGGAAGAGTTATTGCCTAAATCTCTCTAAGTATGATGCCAATGAATATACCATCATGGTAATAAATTACCGCCTAATCACGCCCTTGACAAGATTTAAGGATCAATTATTCAGTGATGAAAAAGATTCTAAGTCACCTCAAAAACAATCCTTTTTTCAGATCTAGCTTTATGCATCTTAAAAAAAAAGAAAGCGATAATGAATTTTTCATATTAGAAAATGAAATGATGTAAATAAACAATTCCATCAAGTTTTATGTGATCTGCAATATTATCTTCAACATAGAATGTTTGAATTATAGGTGCAAGATTTGTAATACCCGTCGTTTCAATAACTATATGGTCGAAGTTGTCTATCTTTGTTTTCACATAGACAACCTTCATTGAGCATTACAATATCTTCAGCTCCCGTCATTTGTGAAAACACTAATGATCCATCAAGATCTACTTCACCATACTAATTTTCTACGACTACAATTTGTTTTCCATGTTCAGAGGTTAGAACGCTGGGTAACTTCCTTGCAAAAGCACAAAGGAAGTTCCAAGCAAAACTGTGAGTGTGTTGGGTGAAAAATTGCAGAGTAAAATAAAAAACGCTGAGTGTGTTGGCTGAAAAATCATCCGGGAGTAAATTAAAAAACGCTGAGGGTAAATAAGTGCGAACCACGACTCACTAATAGTAGGCTAACAAAGAATCGGTTTACCGTTATCTCCAAGTAGTTACAAGAACCAGGAGATAATTGGAATGTAAGGGTGAATACTGTAAATGCCATTGATGTGGAAACAGACAAAATCAAAACTTATAAGCTAAGAGTAACAAACACAGAGCAATCTGGAACGCTTTATGGCCTTGCATCTGATAATTAAGTACGAATATTTTGGGAATAAATCAAAAGGCAGCGATGAGAGATTTTGGGAAGCCGAAATTAATAAAAGAGCACTCAGGAGAACCCAATTATTAATGTTCAAGTTTAAGAGAAGCCGAAATTAATAAAAGAGAAGCCGAAATTAATAAAAGAACACTCAGGAGAACCCAATTATTAATGTGGCTATAAACTTTGTTTTCTGAAATAATTGACATGCAAAGGTCCTAAGGGTGATCAGAAGGAAAAACGACATCACAAGAAGCACTTACGCCCAAGGTGACAAGGGAGATCCCACGGGCGTAACCTGATCCGAGTCTGGGTTAATCGTTCCCTCGAATTCTTGGAATCAGAAAATGGAATGGAGATCAATTAGGTAATAAATAGGGCAGCTTTATCGCACCTACCCAAGACCCACACGGGATCAAGTTTTAAAATTCCTAAGGCTATGCACAGGTGCGCCCTCACTCCTTAGTGGTAGAAGGGTTGCAGGAATCCCACCACACAGATCAAACAATCTCGAATCTAAAATTCGTGATTACCACAAATTCTCTACCGGAATGATTCAGCTTAATGCACAGTGAAAACAAAAGTCTGCATTTCCATCTAATAGTTTCGTTGGTCCGAAATCTAGCTCATGGAAATCCACTCACATTCAATCGAACATGCAAATTGTCCTTTAGAGTCCCCACGATTTTTTTTCAGGATGATCAAGCAATTTCTCAAAATATACGAACTACGATTTTGTTGGGCAGTAGGTTACCAGAAAAAGGGTTTTTAACTTCTTCTACGCATACCCAGGGTAGCGATATCTAGATTGAAAAATTCTATAGTGTAGATCCGGTGTCAACTAGATTGAAAAATTCTATCGGTCTCAATATTTCAGCTGTAACGCGATTTGCAGTGTTATTAACCTGAAGTCTCCGGAATGGTCATTAATTCGATCTTGCTAGTTCAATTTCCACTTCGTATTCTGCGTAAATAAATCATTTTACAGTCCATTATATAACTCTAACAATCTCAAGGGAGACCCCATTAGCAGTGAATAAGTGGGAATCAAATTGGGTAGAAAAACGAAAAGTAGTTAATAAAATCCCAATACTCGGTCTGAGAAATTGAATGACAGTAATATGAGAACTAATTTTTATTACACAAAACATCAAGTATCATGACGAATCAATATCAGAAATTTGATCACAACTCATGGAGAAATTACAAGAACTCTACATTACATCTAAAATCTTAATGCAAATTACAACACAACTCGATGAGAATACCTTAACCGACGAAAGTGATATTGATGATGTCTTGCGACAACTTACGTTCCTTCTTTCTTCCACTTCCTAATTGTTAAGAGTTCACCGATACCTCCCAGCCAAGACTAGGGGTACTATTCTTCCCCCTTAGCCCCCGGAGGCACAAAGGGGAAACTCATGCAAAACCAGAAAAATACTCTAGGTGCAAGCTTGCCTCGCAAGGTAGAGCCACCACTCTCTCTCAAGCTGGGTATCCCAACTCTCACAAGTAAAACCAATCAAAAATTTTGTTGCGAGATTGCCTCGCAAAGTAGAGCCACCACTCTCTCTCAAGCTGGGTATCCCAACTCTCACAAATAAAACCAATCAAAAATTCTGCAGCATAACTTTGCCCATAACTAGTTTGATCCTTTCCCCTCTTTTCCATTTTCTTTATAGGAGTTTCATCAATGACACATCCCCACTTGCACAATTAATTCACTTTTTAATTAGATAAACTAGAATTATTTCCCCCTTTCACTTGTCACCCTTTCCCGCAAGTTGCACAAGAAATTCCACATTATATTTTAATTAAAGTCATTTTTCCTCACCCATCCTAAAAAAGTTACTTAAATCACTCCTAGTTGTCTCTTTATTCCCCTTATTTTCAATTAATGACTCACGACTTACTAAATCTCAGTTGAGTTAAAATAGGAGTCTTATCTTAGTTAAACTAGTGGTAGTTAGACTCTAGATTCCTTTCTATGTGTTCACATATTCTTTCATTCTTTAATTCCTTATTATCTTAAATTTCAATTGGGTATTTTCTCACACATATGTGTATTAAATCAAATCTTTAGGTTTATTTTTCACCCCTTTTTTTTTAATTCTTGCTTGATTTACTTCATCCCCCTTTTATTTAATTTATGATTTAATTTTAGTATTCTTACCAACTTAGACTTAGGCGTAATTTTGAATAGGCTTAGACTTTCATTCGTGGATTTACAATTAATAATCTCAATCCTTAATTAATTAATTTAATCCAACAATGCTTAAAGATTTTACAATGTTTAATTATTCTCTCAAGGTTTTCTAGGCTACATAGATTCATTGACTCAAGTGTTACTTTCACAACATGTCCTTCAAGACTCACTTCATGCTCCAAGGGTGCCACTCTCATTTTTACTTGTTTTGGTACTTGTCCAACCCTTGGAGTCAGAACTCCATTCAGGTAACCTTGTGAGAGACTAAGGGCTTCTGAGAAATAATGACCCCGCCTTATTGCGCATCCCTTGGAATCTTCATTAGAGATCGTCTCAGTTTTCCCTCACGACATCGTGGACCTATAGAAATAGGTAATCGTTAACCTACAATTTGAGCCACCGTAGGAGTGTTAGTAGGTTGTCACAGGGACGTTGCCAAACATCTCCCTCAATATCTGGTCTATGTGCACGACCCCGTTAGTCCTTATGTGAGTCAGATTAGCAAGCATTTGTCATCCTACATCCATCAACGAAACACTGTCAATGATCCATATACAAAATCATACTATAATCAATCATATGTCACATATTCATAAATTAAATAATCAAACCAATATAATCCACTCCCTGACTCAATCTAGAGTCCATGGAGATTTGTTGATGCCCTCGACATCCAAAATCCATCAAGTGTCCTGCACACTCATATAAACTCGTCAATAGCATCTATCAATACACGTATATCAGATAACATAAAATCATAATCCATCAACATCATCAGAAGAATCCATGAGAGAAACAAATAACCATGTACTATAACCGAATCACTTGCATGCAAGTGTCCTCAAAGAATAAGTCAAGAGCATGTGCTCGCAAGAGCGAGATGTTACATACACCCCATCTTATTTTAAACTTCGTCCTGAAGTTGTACAGTATCTAAAATGCAGTAATAAAAGTATCTGACAAGATCTATATGTCTAATCTATCAAATAAGTAAGAAAAGTGTTGATGCATATCATATGCATCCTCACAGGTAGCATAGTGTGGACTATAATTATTCCACTAGACGTTGACCTGATCGACTATTTGATGTCGTAGTTGTCGAATGCGATGTTCTATAATGCGGATTAGCTCCATCATGAGTGCACCCTCGTCCAATAGTTGTAAGGAACTCATGTCAATCACATGTGTAGCATCACTAACATAATATGTAATATCCCAAAAAATAATTAATTATTAAACTCTGTATGCACTTAGGAATTTGTGTCCATTTTTAGCAAATTCGTATTTGGAAAATTATTGCCATTTATGGAAATTTGATTATTTGTAATTAATTATCGTCACTGTTGGGAAAATATTTGATTTTCCCAATCAACTCTTTAACTATGACATATGCAAAAGACAAATATTTTTATATTAATTGCTAAAGGAAAAATGGAACAACCAGGTTGAAATCAGCTGACCATGACTCCATGAGTGGGGAACATACTTGAACTACCTCAGGGCTGAATTTTACAAGTGGAACATGTGGAATTTGGCCACTCACAGACCTTGAAAATTAAGGATTTGTAAAGCCGGGAAAAATCCCAAGGGGAAAAAGACCTAGGCACAAGATGCTCAAGGGATACAACATATGAGAGGAGGCAGGATGTTGCTGAGTATGCTGGAGAAAGGTTATCACTTGCTGTTATGAACACTATTTGGAGTGTGAGGCAAGGGGATTTCTGATCTGAAAGAAGACTGTAGAGAAAGAGGATCATTGGAATTCACCCTTATGGACTCATGGTCAGGCTAGGGCGTGAACGAAACAAGTAGTTTGGTTGTTCTGATTCTACGATTGGGTGGAACTTGGTTGTTCTATTTGTGTTCCAGCTTCCATTTCAGATATGTTATTCTACCTATTCTCTTGATGAATATTTTATTGTGTATTAGGCTGATAGGAATGAGGTGAATCTATGATAATTACTTATTCATGTGAACACATTCTCTGAACAAGAATAGTAAAACAAATGTAGTTTGATCTGTTGTTTGATATTGGAAATATTTTGGTATAAATATGAATGTGGATTGCTACAAGTCAGATAAATTTAAGTAAAGACCTGCAGGAAGTACTCGTGCATATCTTATTCCTTTACATGTATCTGAATAAGTATATATATAGACAAAGGAATGATTTCCATCTAAACAAAACAAAAGTATTATTGAGTTAAACATAACCTATACCATGTATATATATATATATATATATATTCAACTTAAGGAATATTGAATTGTTGTAATTACACACGAAATTATG
>JASDQU010108322.1:33517-79917 GCA_032191745.1 Picea mariana
AGAAAGATTTTATCAACTTTTTGAATCACAAGTGATTTCCAGTATTTTCCATTGATCATAGGCATAGTAAATTACAGTCCTTTTTATATTATAGCAAACCCATAAGTAAAATTTCAGTGGAACATAATGCATGCCACATATTACAGAGGCGATTAAACACTTAACATAGTTTTTAACCTTTTACTTGACACATGCTATCTTAAACTGTAAATCATGGAATCCATATACAGTATAAGGTTTCCCCTTCCAATATGCTTATTCCATTAAGGAATCAAATATTTAACTCAAACCGTTTATCTATGGAACCCTATACAAACAAACAAACACAACCTGAGAAGTAAAATCAAAAGCCGAGATATGGAACTCGAATACCTTTCGAGTGAGGCGATCTCGTGTATCATTTCCTCAAAATTGATTAAGCCTTGCAAGAGGAAAATCGAGGATTGAAAAACAATGTTATGAAACAAGTCACTGAAGTTAAATATTGAAGATAAAGTAATGTTCAGGAAGAATCCATGAAATTTAAACAATGAAGGTTCAATACATGAATAACACTTAGCTTGAGGTTGGTGCAACTGCACTTCCCGTCCGTGTCGTTGAAGTGAACTATCCACAGACTGAAGGGTAGGAGTGGACCTTGAAATGACTGATGGGTACCCTCGCAATGGAAAGAGGGGTCCCATAATTAGTTTTGAAACCAAACAAAATGAACCAAGTGCTCAGAATGTAGCAAGCATATCGAACATGGTTAAACATGTAATATATTGCATAACCAGAACAATAAAGATTGCACAGTATAAACTATGTCCCAAAGAATTTCCCAATTCAGAGTACAGATAGGGTTGTGATATACTGTTCTCATAATTATCTAAACTTACAATTGATTATAAAGAAAACGTAGTCAAGAACAGAGTTCAGGATTCTTAATTTTCCTTTTTCATTGCGCGAAAGAAGTGAAATTAGACAAGTTAATCATGGAATTCCAGAACAGAGAGTAAGGGTAAATCCTTTAAAATTGGTTTAAAAATTTTGGAATAATCACACACACTAGAAGTCTTAGGACTGTAATAATTCATGTACCAGTACGAGTAAGGTAAATATATTTAGTTACTAAACTTTACACAATAACAAGGAAACCTTACCGCAATCACAGGAATTTGATTTACGACTTTACAACTTTGAATTCGAGAATGCAATAATTCACAGTAAGCTCGAATGCGTAACCTTTCAAGAGAGGATATTCTAAGGCTCGTCACTTAATCAAAACAAGAATATTAAATATGCAACCTATACCTACAGAGAATACCATAAGAAAACTTAGGAATAGTTGTAGAGAAAGATTTAACCAAGGGGTTCTCGAGTGAGAGGTATGTAGTGGACAACCTAATTAAAAACGAAAGTATAATGACAAAGAAAATATTGATGTCCCGGTCTTATCAACATAACCCTCTTTTCCTTACAAATGTAAGAGATAATTATCACAGAATACACAAAGAGGAATAATATATAGTGGACGCCATACGTGGAATTTTTAGGGTCATTGTAATAGGTTTTAACCATGGGAATTTTCGGAAATAGGTATGCCATGAGTGACTCCAAACAAAAATACAAGACTAAACATTAAGGAGAAGACTGAGGATAATTGCTTGCCGATAAAACCCTAACAATATTATGCGCCTATCACTGAATCAAGAAAATTGAACCACCTGTGTAAAATGGCATACAAGTCCCAATGAAATCCATGAGTAGCGGATGATTTCCTCACGATAGGACCAAAACTTCCACGAGATAGAAATACTTCTTTTATACATAGCATGGATGGAAATACTTCAAAGAATTAAGAATAGTGAAGCGAGGGCCTCGGCCAGCAACCGTAAGAAAACCAATTAAAGAGACAATCTTAAATATGACTAACCCTTCCATATCTACTACAGATAAGAGATGGATTTGTGGTGGAATTACCTAGTAGAGGAGGAATATGGATGGTCGTGCATCCATCTTCTTTCCTTACGCAAAGAAGGAAACCTCTTGAATGCTGGTTTTTACATCCAGAGAAGTGTTGCAGAGGTTAACGTTTGGTGGTTTTATGAAATGCATAAGAGCCAAAGGAAAGTGAGACATTAGTTACCCAGAAGACTCTCGTATCACAAAGTAATGGCGATGGATTTGTTGGGTATGATGGCCATGTGAAAAAATGCACTTGGCATACCCACATTGGCCACGATAACCTAGGATCTGTGCAATTGCATAACCCTCATAACTTTAAAACTAGAGAAGTTATGACATTTACGGACAAGTATGAATTTTCATTCAACTGTACCTTAAATGATGTTAGTGAAAATCCCTGTGACTAAGTCGGGCAGAGATTCTTGCTGGACAATAAGGTTTGGGGTCAGATTCAATAGTTTACTAGGTCTACGGTTATGACTTGTCATGCCAGTTGGGACTCCAAACCTCAGTGCTAAACATCATTATTTTGATCAACCCTGTCATATACAACTGACGTATGTTAAGTCCACTCTAACTACCATGTTAAGTTTTTAATGAAAAGAAACTGTCCAGAATGTCCATTTCATGTAATGGGTAGAGCGTGCATATAGTAAGGGAATAATTGTTGAAAATAGACCCGTGTATTTTCTTAATTGGATAATGTTGAATACTCCAGTTAAAACATATGTGAGGATACATATTAAACTCAAGAAATATGCTACCTCGCATGACTATAGGCATAGGTAATATATATATATATATATATGCCTATATATGGAATATGGTAAGGATAGTATATCCAACAACTTTTCCAAAAGCATATCGATACATGGGTTTTAAAGATATAAATAAGAAAAGAATACTTATTATAAGGGATTGTTTGTGGTAAGTTGGAAGTACTCCTTCATTGGATATGAAGTGGAGGGTAATAAGACTTGGTTAAAGGCAGAAGCCATGTTAGGATAGAATTATTTAGACTGGTGGAAACACCCAGATTGCAATTCTTTCATGTATAGTTTAAATTCTAGTATGTTAGGATAGATTGTTGTGACATGTACCGAATTAGTTTAATAAACATGACTTCACAAGAAGGCTATCTACCGTGTTATTAGTCACTTGTAACTACGAGTAGTTATACATCGTATTCCGATAGCGACGATTACAGTCTTAAAATGATTAAATATAGCATAGTAAAGAAGTATTAATGCACCTATCATTTTTTTTTGATTTGGTAAATTTGGGGTACATTACATATGGTATCAAAGAAAAGGTTACAACACTTGGACCTCAAAGAAGGGCCAAATTTTTTTTTTGGTATACACTTTTATGTTCAATGAAAAAGTAACAAAAACGCTTACTGTTACAAACATTTTTTTTTTATTTATGTTGTGATAACTGCATCACAGAATGAGGAGGAGATCAGACTTGAGGAGAATGCTGAGCAAGGACCTCCTAAAGAACCTAGGAAGAATAGTGAAAGAAGTTCATCTACCCAAGTTCTGGAAACAAAGAGGAACCTTATCGTGGAACTGCAAGTTTTCAAGGCAGATAATGAGAAATTGAAAAAGGAACATGAAGATCATCTTGAAATAAATGAAGTATTGCTACGTAGCATAGTAACAAAGAAGAGACCAAAACACAATGACAAGGAAGAATAGGTCAGCAAAAGAGCCTCCAAAAATTCTAGTCCGGAAACAAAAAACAAGAAGAGTTCTTTCGAAGGCACACCATCAGGAGAAAATAAAACACCCACTGGAGGAAAGAGGAAGCACGTGGACCACCTAGAAGGTGAATTTAGGAAAATCAAATTGTCCACCTTTGTCGGAGAATCCAGAATAGGGGAGGAGGTCAAAGCATGGTTACTAGACATAAAAAAGTATTTCTAGATTTACAATTATTCCAACAACATGAAGTTCAGAATGGCCATTTATAACCTAAAAGGAAAGGCGAGTATATGGTGGAAGGACCTGAATTTGGACAAGGGCTTAAAGGAAAAATAGATGGAGTGGTCGGATTTCAAGAAATACTTTAAGAAACAATATTTATCAGAAAGTTATTATGAGAGAAAGACGAAAGAATTTTATGAGCTAAGACTTGATCAAATGACTATGGATGACTTGATAAGAAAATTCCTTAAATTATTAAGGTTCACACCTTATATCAGGGAAGACAAAGTAAAAATCCAATGGTTCCTAAGCTGCATACCACGGTCCTATAAGTACAGAATTGAATTCAACAACCCCAAAACCTTGAATGAAGTTTTTGGAAAGGCCCGGATGTGTTATGACCAATACAAACAATGTTATGAACATTTGAAGGCTTGTAAATATAAGAAACATGACAAAATGAATCAGCGGAAGAAGGGATTCTAACCAACCCCTTTCCAGAATATGTCAAGGAATTTTCCAAGAAAACATTTTCAGCCCAATAACGATAACAACCAAGGGGGATGGAGACCAGTTAATCTGGGAACCAAGAAGTTTGGAGATAACCCCAAGGAACCATTAAAATGATAGGAGTGTGGAGAACTTCACATAAGGAGGAACTCACCACGTTTAACTTCTGCAACAAGGTTCACAGTTCACAACTTGCAAGAGGCCTCTATAGTGGGAGAGGTGGGTAGAAGCGTACACAGGATCAATGCATTTGTGGATGGCCAACGAGCCGATCACCAATACACTATAGTGGAAGTTGAAGGTAAGTCAATAATAAACATATTTCTATTTTAATTGATCCGAGAGATACTCTGAGTTATGTTACTCCTGGTGTAGTTGATTCAAGCAAGATTAAGAGAGTAAAGAATACTAAATCCTGGTTAGTACAACTAGCAACAGGGAAAAAAAGGAAAGTAACACAGTTCATTTCCGATTGTGAACTCAATTTAGATGGTCAAAACAAAAAGTTAAATTTGAATATTCTACCATTAGGGTCTTACGATATAATTATTGGAATGGATTGGTTAGAGAAGCATAAAACAATTTTGGATTGTTATGAAAAATCACTTACTTACAAATATGAAAACAACATTTTTAGGACAGTACAAGGCATCAGAAAACCAGTCTCAGTTAGGCATATTTCAACAATGTGGTTTAAGAAGTGCATGAATAAAGGTTGTCATATTTATGCTATTCAAGTGACAAATCTGTTGGAAAATGAAAATAAGCCCAACCTAGAAGATTTTACCATCTTAGATGATTTTAGAGATTTATTTGTAGATGAAATACCAAAATTGCCCCCAAGAAGAGAGATAAGCATCTCTATTGATCTGTTTCCTAGATCAACCGCTATATCTAAGGCACCCTACATGATGAGTTTACTCAAATTAACAGAGTTAAAAATTCAACTATAAGAACTGTTGGACAAGGAATACATCAGACCAAGTGTCTCACCCTGAGGAGCACTAGTCCTTTTTGTTAAAAAGAAATATGAAACTATAAGATTATGCATTAATTATAGATAGTTAAACAAAATGTCTGTAAGAACAAATATCCCCTACCCAGAATCAATTATCTGCTTGACCAAGTGGGAGGGGAAAAGTTTTTTTCTAAGTTGGATTTAAGATCTTGTTATCACCAGATCAGAATAAAGGATGAAGACATAAGTAAAACAACGTTCAGGATGAGATATGGACATTATGAATTTGATGTTATATTATTTGGTCTCACTAACGCACCAACAACGTTTATCTGTTTAATGAATAACATATTTAGTCAGTACCTGGATAAGTTATTTTTGGTATTTATTGATGACATTCTAGTGTATTCGAAAAAGGAAAAAGAAAATGAACAACATCTAAGGATATTATTGCAAACATTAAGAAAACAAATTTGTATGAAAAATTTTACAAATACAGTACCTAGGACATGTAATATATGAAGAGGGTATTGCAGTCGACCCAGAGAAGATAAGAGCCATCATGGAATGGCCTATCCCTAAGGATGTGGCAGAAATCTGGTCATTCATGGGAATCATCGGGTACTGTCATATATTTATAGAGGGATTCTCTAAGATTGCATACCCTATGGCTTCCCTACAAAAAAAGGGAACCAAGTTTATTTGGTCGCAGAAATGGCAAGACAATTTTAATAAGTTAAAATAACTGTTAACAACCGCACATATTTTAAGGGTAGCGAACCCGGATAAAGACTTTACAATCTGCGTGGATGCGAGAAAACATAGTTTGGGATGAGTCCTAAAACAAGAAGGGCACCTTATTTGTTACGACTCACGAAAACTAAAAGAGCATGAATGAAACTACATCACACATGACTTGGAATTAACAACTGTAATCCATGTGTTAAAAATGTGGCGACACTATATAATTGGTAGAAAATTTATGTTTCTAACTGATAATAGTGCTGTGAAATTCTTGTTTAGTCAACCGGATCTTAATGCAAGGCAAGAAAGATGGCTGGCCTTCTTGATCGAATTCGATTTCACGGTAAGACACATCAACGGTAAGGAAAACAAAGTGGAATATGCCTTAAGTAGAATAATTCATGGGCTATTTGAGATAAATATAAGAAGGATAAAAAGCGACATTGAGCAAAGGATAAAAGTTGCAAGTGACAATGACGAAAAATACATCAAAACAGTGCTAGATTTACAAAAATAATGCATAAAATTTAGACAGAACAAATTAGAGTTAGGAAAAAAATGGATTACTAAGATTCAAAAAAAAGTTGTACATACTAGATTTTGTTGAATTAAAGCTAAAATGTTTGGATGAAGTACGCAAGAAGCCATATTCTCGTCATTCAGGATACCAAAAAGTGGTAATAGTATTAAGGAAGTTGTTTTATTGGCCTAATATGAAAGGAGAGACATAATAATACTTATCTAAGTGCCTAGATTGTCAAGAAGTGAATGTTGAACACCAGCACCCCACCAACCTATTATAGCCTCCACCTTTATCGGAATGGAATTGGGAGACTATATCATTGGATTTTATCACAGGTTTGCCTAAAACTCAAAAATAAAATGATTCAATTATGGTAGTAGTTGATAATATTAGCAAGTCTGCACATTTTATTCCTGTGAAATCTACTTATAAAGATATTAACATTGCTGAAATATTTATCAAGGAAATTTTTAGACTCCATGGTATTCCTAAAATGGTGATTTTGGATAGAGATGTCAAGTTCACATCAACATTTTGGAAAGAATTGTTTTCATGGTTGAATACTAACTTGAATTTCAGCATAATCTACCATCCAAAAACAGATGGGAAAACTAAATGAATGAACTAGATTGTTGAAGATATGTTACGAATGTACCTAAGGAAAAAACCAACTAAGTGGGAGGAATACCTACACTTAGTGTAATTTTCGTACAATAATGACTATGAAACATCGGCTAAGAGGAGCCCCTTCTAAGTACTATACGATAGAAAGTTTAAAACTTCGATTAGCTGGGATGACCCAGTTGACAGACTCATGATGGGACCAGAAATGCTCCAGGAAAAGGAGAAAATGGTAATAAAGGTACAAAAAAATTTAAAAGAGGCACAGGACAGACAGAAAATCTACGCAGATCTGAAAAGAAGACATCAGGAATTTAAAGTTGGAGACCATGTGTATTTAAAATTCAAAGAAATAAGAAGCTCATTAAAGCTAGGGAACTGTTCAAACTTAGCGCCCAATTTTTGTGGCCCCTTCGAGATTTTAGCTCAAATTGGACGCGTGGCATATCAACTTGCACTTCTTGGAAATTTAAAAGTTCATAATGTATTTCATGTTTCTTTGTTAAAAAATTATGTTCATGATCCTACTCACATTACTGATTGGAACATGGTGCAGGTGGAACCAAAAAGTGAGTTCCAAACGGAACGTCTATGCATTTTGGAAAGGAAAGAAACAATACTATGGAACAGAGCCATCGTTGAGGTAAAAGTGCAATGGAAGCACTTTAGTCCTGAGGAGGCCACATGGTAATTGGAGGAAAATTTGCAAAAAAATTATCCAACCTTGTTCCGAGAAAGGAACGAACACTGAGGAAAATTTTGTACTGAAGGGGGAGAGGATGTAATATCCCCAAAATAATTAATTATTAAAGTCCGTATGCACTTAGGAATTTATTTCCATTTTTGAAAAATTCGTATTTGGAAAATTATTGCCATTTATGGAAATTTCGAATTTGGAATTTGATTATTTGTAATTAATTATTGTGACTGTTGGGCAAATATTTTATTTTCCCAACCAACTCTTTGACTATGACACATGTAAAAGAAAAATATTTTTGTATTAATTGCTGAAGGACAAATGGAGCAACCAGGATGAAATCAACTGACCATGACTCTATGAGTGGGGAACATACTTGAACTACCTTAGGGATGAATTTTACAAGTGGAAAATGAGGAATTTGGCCACTAGAAGCCCCTAAAAATTAGGGATTTGTAAAGCTGAAGAAATTTCCAAAGGGGAAAAAGATCTAGGCACAAGATGCTTAGGGTATACAACATATGAGAGGAGGCAGGACATTGTTGAGTATGCTGGAGAAAGGCTATCAGTTGTTGTTATGAACACTATTTGCCGTGTGAGGCAAGGGATTTTCTAATCTGAAAAAAGAATATAGCAAAAGAGGATCATTGGAATTCGCCCTTATCGACTCATGGTCAGGCTAGGGGGTGAATAGAACAAGTAGTTTGGTTGTTATGATTCTATGGTTGAGTGGAACTTGGTTGTTCCATTTGTGTTCCAACTTCGATTTAAGATATGTTATTCTACCTATTCTCTTGCTGAATATTTTATTATGTATTAGGTTGATAGGAATGAGATGAATCTGTGATAATTACTTATTCATGTGAACACATTCTATTAATAGAAATAGTAAAGAAAATGTAGTTCGATCTGTTGTTTGATATTGGAAATATTTTGGTATAAATATGAATGTGGATTGCTATAGGTCGGATACATTTAAGTAAAGACCTACAAGAAGTAACTGTGCATGTATTATTCCTTTACATGTATCTGAATAAGTATATATATAAACAAAGGAATGATTTCCATCTAAAAAAAATAGAAGTATTATTATGTTAAACATAACCTATACCATGCATATATATATAGGTATTTAGTTTAAGCAATATTGAATTGTTGTAATTACCACACGAGATTCTGGAAGAATACAAGATATAAATATATATGTCTATATTTATATATAGATTGTTTCACGTTAGACACACAGAGCTGCATAAACATCTAAGGTGCTCATACACATAAATATTTTATCAACTTCTTGAATCATAGGTGATTTCCAGTATTTTCCATTGATCAAAGGCATAGTAAAGCAAAATCCTTTTTACATTACAACGAACCCATAAGTAAAATTTTAGTGGAACATAATGCATGCTACATATTACAGAGGTTGTTCAACACTTAACATATTTTTTGAACCTTTTACTAACACATGCTATCTTAAATTGTGAATCGTGGAATTCATATACAATATAGGGTTTCCCCTTCCAATCCGTTTATTCCATCAAGGAATCAAGGATTTATGTCAAACCGTTTATCTATGAAACCCCCTACCACTAAATAAACAAAACCTGAGAAGTAAAATCAGAATCCAAGATCTGGAACTCAAATACCTTTCAAGTGGGGTGATCTCATGTATTCTTTCCTAAAAAATGATTAAGTCCTGCAAGAGAAAAATCGAGGATTAGAAAACAATATTATGAAACAAGTCGGCGAATTTAAATATTGAAGATAAAGTAATGTCTAGGAAGAATCCATGAAAATAAATAGTGAAGGTTCAACACATGAATAACACTTACCTTAAGGTTGGCGTGGGTGCACTTCCAATTGGTGTCGCTGAAGCGAATTGTCCACGGTCCGAAGGGGAGGAGTGTACCTTGAAATGACTGATGGGTACCCTCACAATGGAAACAGGAGTCCCATAATTAGTTTTGTAACCAAACAAAATGAACAAGGTGCTCAAAATGTAGCAAGTAGATAGAACATGGTTAAACATGCAATATATTGCATAACTAGAACAATAAAGATTGCACAGTATAAAGTATGTCCCACATAATTTCCCAATTCGGACTACAGATAGGGTTGCGAGATATAGTTCTCATAATTATATAAACTTACAATTGATGATAAAGAAAACATAGTCAAGAACAAAGTTCATGATACTTAATTTTCCTTTTTCATTACATGGAATAAGTGAAATTAGACAAGTTAATCATGAAATTCCATAACAAAGAGTAAGGGTAAATCCTTTAAAAATGGTTTAAAAATTCTAGAATAATTACACATAGTGGAAGTCTTAGGACTGTAATAACTCATGTACCAGTATGAGTAAGGTAAACATATTTAGTTATTAAACTTTACACAATAGCAAGGAAACCTTACTGCAATCACATGAATTTGATTTATGACTTTACAACTTTTAATTCGAGAATGTGATAATTCACAGTAATTTCAAATGATCAACCTTTCAAGAGATGATAGTTGAAGGGTCGTCAGTTAATCAAAACATGAATATTAAATACACAACCTATACCTATAGAGAATACCATAAGAAAAATTACGAATGGTTGTAGAGAAAAATTTAACCAAGGGGTTCTCGGGCGATAGGTATGTAGTGGACAACCAAGTTAAAAACACAAGTATAATGACAAAGAGAATATCAAGGTCCTAGTCTTACCGACAAAACCCTCTTTTCCTTATGATTGGAAGAGATAATTATGACATAATACACAAAGAGCAATAATATATAGTGGACGCCATATGTGGAATTTTTAGGGTCAGTGTAAAAAATTTTAACCACGGGAGTTTTTGGTGATAGGTATGCCATGAGTGACTCCAAACAAAAATAAAAAAGCATTAAGGAGAATACCGAGGATAATCGCTTACCGACAAAACCCTAACAATATTACGGGACTATCCCTAAATCAAGAAAACTGAACCGCTTGTGTAAAATGGCATACAAGTCCCAATGAAATCCATGAGTAGCGGATGATTGCCTCACGATAGGACTGAAACCACCACGAGATGGAAATACTTCTTTATACAGAGCATGGATGGAAATACTTCAGAGAATTAAGAATAGTGAAGGGAGGATCTCAGCTAGCAACCATAAGAAAATCAGTTACAAAGACAATCTTAAATACAACTAACCTTTCCATATCTACTACAGATAAGTGATGGATTCGTGGTGGAATTTTCTGGTAGAGGAGGAAACCAGACGGTCATGCATCCATATTCTTTCCTTACGTACAGCATGAACCCTCATTAACGTCGATTTTTACACATAGAGAAGCATTGCAGAGGTTAACGTTGGGTGTTTCTATGAAATGCATAAGAGCCAAAGGAAAGTGAGACATAAGTTACCCAGAAGACTCTCATATCACATATTAATGGTGAGGGGATGTGTTGGGTATGTTGTACATTTGAAAAAATGAGCTTGGAATACCCACATTGGCCACGAGAACCTAGGATTTGTACAATTGCAGAACCCTCATAACTTTCAAACCAGAGAAGTTATGACATTTACGGACAAGTCTCAATTCGCATTCATCTGAACCTTAAAGGTTGTTAGTGAAAATCCTTGTCACTAAGTCAGGCAGAGTTTCTTGTCGGAAAGTAAGGTTTGGGGTTGGATTCAATAGGTTACCGGGTCTACGGTTATGACTTGTCATGCCATTTGGTACTTCAAACCTCAGTGTTAAACATCATTATTTTGATCAAACCTGTCATATACAATTGACGTATATTAATATTAAGTCCACTCTAAATACCATGTTACGGTTTTAATGAAAAGAAACTGTAAAGAACATCCATTTCATGTAATAGGTAGACAACGCTTACAATAAGGGCATAATTGTTGAAAATAGACACGTGTATTTTCTTAATTGGATAACATTGAATACTCTGGTTAAAACATATGTTAGCATACATATTGAACTCAATAAATATGCTACCTTGCATGACTATAGGCATAGGTAACTTACACACACACACACACACATATATATATATATATATATGGAATATGGTAAGGATGGTATATCCAACAACTTTGTAAAAGGATATCGATACATGGTTTTTAAAGATATAAATAAGAAAATAATACTTATTATAAGGGATTGTTTGTGGTAAATTGGAAGTACTCATTCATTGGATATGAAGTGGAGGGTAGTAAGTCTTGGTTAAAGGTAGAAGCCATGTTAGGATAGAATTATTTAGACTGGTGGAAACACCAAGATTACAGTTCTTTCATGTATAGTTTAAACTCTAGTATGTTAAGACAAATTGTTGTGATCTGTATCAAATTAGTTTATTAATCATGACTTCATGAGAAGGCTATCTGCCTTGTTATTAGTCACTTGTAACTATCGGTAAGTATACATCATATTCTGATAGAGACGATTAAAGTCTTAAAACGATTAAATATAGAATATTAAAGAAGTATTAATGGACCTATCAGTTTTTTTTTATTTGGTAAATTTGAGGTACATTGCATAATGTCGCAAAATAGATACATGAAAAAAATCATTTATATGCCTCAAAGAATCAGGCAAGGCTAGTCAATAGGCCCTCATTCCTTTCTTTTTCAAAACTTCGAAAGGTCCCACAATCCTAGGAGAGATTTTAGCACCCTTTACAAAATTCATTAAAATTTTGTGCGGTTTCCCCCCCTAGAAAACTCGGTCACCAACTTTAGAATTGCAGTCAATGTGATGTGCATAAGAATAACTCTTATGTCGATCTTGCGCTTCTTTAATCCTATGTCTTATCATTTCATTTTTTTCTTCCATTTCTTGGATCGCTTCTGGTCCTACCAAGAGAGTATCCTCAAGTTGATCCCAACTCAATGGCGTCTGACACAGTCACTCGTAAAGAAACTCAAACGATGACATACTAATGGTTCTTTGGTAACTGTTGTTGTATGAAAACAGTGCCAGTGGAAAGAACTCTTCCCAACGCTTATGTTGGTCCGTCACATACATACACAACATATCTTCCAAAATTTAGTTCGTTCTTTTTGTCTGCTCGTCTGTCTTAGGGTGATATGTTGTTCTAAAGTTTAGTTGTGTTCCCAAAGCCTCTTGGAAATTGGTCCAGAAATGTCTTGTAAACATTGATCCTCTATCAGATATGATCCTTTTTGGCATGCCATGTAATCTCACAATCTCATTGAAGAAAATTATAGCCATGTTTGGCGTTTGATATGTTGTATGCATAGGAATAAAATGTGCACTCTTCGTCAGAGTGTCAACTACCACGAAAATCGATTTGTGTCTCCTCGTCGTCAGTGGAAATCCAACTATAAAATCCATTGAAATGACCTTTGATTTTGATTTCGAAATGATGTGTGGTTATAGTAACCATTCTGAATGTCTATGTTCATCTTTCACTTGCTGACAATATAGACATCTCGCCACATGGATAACTATGTCCGCTTTCATTCCTTTCCATAAGAATAAGGGCATAAGGTTTGCCCTCATCTTCATCACTCCTCGATGAGCCATGTACACTGCTCTATGAGCTTCTCTTAAGATCAAAATGCTCAATTCATTGATAGGAGGTACGTAAATATGGTTAGTATACCTCATTAATCCGTCATTTTCCAATGTATAACCTTCAAAATTTGGTACCATCATAGTGTCTTGTCTGATATTTTCCTTAACCTTTTTATACATGTCATCGTTGAACTATATGGTTAGAATGTTTTTTCGAAGATTATTCTGAAGAGGTATCACCAAGAATATGTGTGGTATCTGACTCAATGCATCTGCCACTCTGTTCAATGTTCCTTTTATGTAAGAAATTTCAAAATCGTATTCGATAAGTAATTTTGACCAACGCCTCTATCATGTGTTCAAGTAATTCTACGTAAATATGTGTTGTAATCCACAATGATCAATCTGTAATTCAAATTTTGTCCCATCAGATAGTGTCTCCACACTCTCAAGGCATAAACAATGGTCAATAACTCCAAATCATGCGTTGTGTATTTCTTCTTATGCTTTGTTAATTTCCTTTAGATGTAAGAGATCACTCGATTCTCTTACATCAGGAATCCGCCTAAGCCTTCCTTGGATGGGTTTTTGGATACCAAAAATTCTTTATCCTTGTCGGGGACCTTTAGTATCGATGTTGTTCTCAAAAACCCATTCAGCCTTTGAAATGATTCTGTGCACCTCTCGTTCCATAGAAAATTATTATTTTCCTTATGCAATTCCGTGATCAGATTTGCTATCTTCGAAAAACCTTCAATGAATTGTCAGTAATATCTTGTTAAACCCATATAGCTGCATACTTCTCGTATGTTTTTAGGTGCAGGCCATTCCATAATATTCTCTACCTTCGTTGGATCCACAAAGATTCCTTCGCCATAGATAACATGCCCTAAGTAACGAATCCTCGATTGGTAAAAAGAACATTTCGACAGTTTCTCATATAATTTGTTTTCCTGTAAACACTATACTAACAAGCCTAAATGTTCATCATGTTCTTTTTTTGTCCGAGAATATATAATTATGCCATCAATCAATACTTGAACAAACTTGTCCAAGTATTCGTGGAATACCCCATTCATCAAACTCATGAACACCCCCAAGGCGTTTTTCACTCCAAACGGTAAAACGGTAAACTTGTAGTGCCTGAACCTTGTCTTAGAAATATTTTCCTTCACACTCAGGGAAACTCATCAATAGAATCTATGAATATGCATATATCAAATAACATAAAATCATAATCCATCAACATCATCATAAGAATCCATGAGAGAAACAAATAACCATGTACTATAGCTGGACCACTTGCACGCAAGTGTCCTCAAAAAATAAATCAATAACATGTCACAAGAGTGGGATGTTACATGTAGTTAAATTATCCAACTACAATATATTTATAGGATGTCATTAAAGATGTAATTCAGACATAAACATTTGATCATGATTCGACATAAATTCTGGTCATTTCAATTTAATATTTTATATTCAACTATGGGTATCCAAGGTAATATGTTTTGTTTCCTGTTGAGCCATCCACCTTCACTTCCATAATAATATTGTAATTGTCTATCATGGTGGACCTTCGAGTATCAATGTTATGTTACTCTCAGAGAATTTGTCTTTCCACGGTTTTAATGTTATGTTGTGTTAAGTGTATGCACCTTTTTGGATATATTTGTTTTATTTAATTTAATTAAGAATAAATTATTGATATATTTTTAATTTAATTATAACGATAGGCGTCCCCCTTACTGGAACCAATCAATTAATCGACCTTTTAATTAAAAAATATGATCTGATAGCCATGAATTAAAGATGTTGCCATATTGAATTAAAGATGCTGCCATATTCTCAACGTGGTCTCCAATCAAAGAATGAGATTGCAACGATTAATTCCCTTTCATTATATGAATTCATTCGTTTATCATTACTTTTTTGTTTTCAATTTCACTTTTACTTAATACGATTAATCATTTACTATGACAAATTATCAATTGTCACGAAGTGTAATTTTGCAAATAAAAACAAGATTACTTAAGATTTAACATTTACCTCTTCATTATTAATTTTTTACATTTTACAATGATTCTGAATGTAATTATATTAGGTATTGACATGAAGAGTGGCATCAAGAGAACTGGATCACAACAATTTAACATTCAATTTTTAGCTCTTACTTGTTTATAGGTTTCAAAAATTCTAACACGATGTGGTATAATTATGTACTAGGAAATATTTACTATAATCGTATTGGGGCATACGTTTCATTTGGGCGACGGTTTTATGAATGTTGTAGTGCTCAGGTTTACCTAGCTACTTTTTCAAAACCAAACTTGTTCTTTGAGGTTGTTTTCTTGTAAACGATCCATTTAATAAATGATTGGATAACATTCAAACTCTATTTCATTTGAATGCTTATATTTTAAAAATGTAAAAATGGTTTGAATTATGGCATGAGATTTTGATGAATAAATCACATAGACTGATTATAATTATTTTAGATGCTACTAACAAGTTTTCTAAGTAACATGAAACTTAATTATGTGTTGACACGAGTATCGTTAACAAAATTCCGAGACTCCGGACTCAGTGAGTGCTTCTTAACTAATAATTTTGTTTAGAAAATGTACTAGTGGATGCAGTGAAACGGATCATGCTTTCCGATTAGTCGCACAATGAAGTAATGGGGTTGTACATATCCAAACCAATACTATGAGGAGAGGTGGATCATTGTCCATCGTTTAATGTGATTAAATAGTTTCATGTAATTATCGCGTAACATAAAAGTTAAATCTAGTCAATATGTTTAATCTCATTAATAATGTGATGATATTTATTCATAATGAAATGGAATTGAATTAAAATTTATTTTATTGAGTGTCTTTAAAAGAATAATATTGAGTAGTTGAAATTTCATTCTTTGGATAAGGAAAAATACATCATTGTACATGCCTTATTAATGAGTAAATATAGTAATATTTATTTTTCGGCGATTAACTATTACTTCAATTTGAGACACAATGATACTTAGTAAAATATTTAAATTTTTTTTAATAGCATATATTGTTTTGTTTTAATAGGATATATTATTGAAGTAATAAGAAGTGATGTTAAAAGTGTAATGATACTTTGTAAAATGTTTAAATTTTTGTTAATAGCATATATTGTTTTTTGTTAATAGGATATATTACTTAATTAATAAGAAGTGATTTTAAAAAAATGTTAGTATAATAATATATATAATAATAGTTATAAAGGCGTTAAAGGTGTATGACATGTCAAATTGAGTTATAATTAGTAATGACGAAGTTAAAAATAGATTCATTAAGATCGACAATTTATGTTATAGATTAAGATATCATGCTTTTAAATATTAAAGATTGTTATTTAAGGATTGAGAATATTTTATTTAAGGTTCATTCTTGATGAATAAATGTTTCGATATTCATTTTCACATACATTATAAACTATATTTATTGGATTAGTCGTGTACTCCATTTGGTAAATTAAGTAAATTAAGTTTATTAAATTTATTAAGATAAATACAGTTTACAATTTTATGAAATAATGGATAAATTGAATTCACCTTATTAAATTTAATGCATAATCTTGTTCCTCATATCGTAATTATAAAAATATTATTTATTTTAATTTGAAAAAAAATGAAATTTCTTTAATATTCCCTTACTCTCACCTTCATATCTTGGAGCCAAGTTTAATCCAAGACATAGAGTATGTAATGTCCCATCTTTGATGGCCTTGTTTTGTGATGCAATATTAGATAAATTGATTTTACCTTAATAAATTTAATTAATAATCTATTTCCTAACATTGTAATTATACAAATATTATTTATTTTTAATTTGAAAAAAAAAAATTGGGGATTAACTTGGATTAAAGTGACTGTTAACCTTGGATGGCGATTACATATGACATGAGAGCATGGTTACTACCCTACGGCCAATTGAGTTCACATGCTTACGGTTAATCTTATTATTTATAAAGGATACATATACAATCTTATTATTTATAAAGGATACATATACACTCTGTATAACTTTAATTGGGGCATGAAACTTTAAGTATTTATGTTGACACGTAAGGAGAACCATAGATAGTCATACATAGTCGTAGTGAATGAAAGATTGAATAAATATATTTTCATTAAATACCTAAAATATATCCTTGTATAGGATAATGTTGCCGGACAACAATGTGAAATAAGTAAATTGGTAGGTGTAAGTGTTAGAGACCTTATAAGTGACATGACATATTCATATCTTCAACATAACATACCTTTGAGCTTAGAGTCAGCCCTAAAGTACATATTATTAAACTAGTTTTAAGTATTGGCGAATTTTTAGAAGATAGTTGAGACATCTCAACGGCTATTAAACTCATATTAATATAATATATCGGTAACATGAATAATTTATCTGATAATATATCGGTAACATGAATAATTTACCTGTTTGGTATCAGGAACTTTTAGTGAGATAAGAAATAGCAATAATGGGAAAGTAAAATTTATGAATGAGGAAGTGTTAAACATTATGCTAGTGTCTGTAAAATGAGTTATACATCAAGATTTCCATATCTTAGTAATACTTCTTTAGATTAAAGTTGACTGAAGGATTCGATTTTAATGGTCCATAAGAACAGGGGGCAAGGAAGAACAGTGAAGACCCACCTTTAAGAACAACAATGGTATTAAAAAATACCTTAATGGATATAATATGCGTGAACGATTTAGTGTATACATTTGATAGATTTTTAAGAACAACAATTGTATTAAATAATACCTTAATGAATATAATAGGCGTGAACGATTTAGTGTATGCATTTGATAGATTTTAAGAAATTGAAATTGACGGAGGATGAATTATGTCTCTATGAAAGTTAAGTGGTTGTGTAAAGCCTATCCATGAATGCTTGGAAGAGCTATATACACTTCAATGTTTAACAATTATAAAATTCCATGCATACACTATATGTGTTCATAGACTTGTCATTTACTTAGGAGGAGTTGGGAAAAGAGAAAATAATAGACTTGTCATTTACTTAGGAGACGCTGGGAAATGAGAAAATAAATGGTAGACTAAATCAAAAGATGAAATTACCTTATTATAGCATACTTTTGAGATTCTACATATTTACTTATGAATGATTGTAGAAAGTGGATAGAGAAACAAACGCATATTCAATGATATCAAGGTCAGAATGACAATAGAGAGTGAAGAAACGTAATCGATATATTTAAGGCTTTTTTTTGTGTGTTGGGATAGAAATTAGAGTTTTAATACATGTTTTGAAAGGAGATGATTAGATTTTAAGGACATAAGTGAATGTTTAAAACTTAACCAAAGTATGTATATAGGTGTAGAAAGGATCAAAATCTAGGTAAAGAAATAAAACTTGTGTAAAATGGTGTAGAATAAAGAGTTGATATTAATTATGAAAGGGTAAATAACTTGAATTCCTACATCAAACTACGTTGAAAAGTCTATACATTGTTCACCAAGATTGTCATGTAGGATTAATTATGAAAGGGTGAATAATTTTACATATGAGATTACTAAATATAAAGAAACCATAATAGTTTGGACAAGTGGACTAGTAGCTATGTTTTGTGTTCAAGTGAGAATAGTTTGGATATAAGACAAATTGGTACAAGAGGCCCATGAGCTTTTCAATATGAAATTCTAAGGAAAAAAAAAATTAGTTGAAATTATGTACATTGAGCCTATTGGAATTTGAGACATGCTAAGACACATGAAGGTGATTCGCATTCGTGATGACAAGGAATATAGTTGATATGATATTTGACATATGAAATTGGGAAGCCAAAACTAGAGCATAAAAGGATAATACAATTAATGTCATCTTTGTAGATAGTAGGAAAATTTCCTTGGGAAGTGCTAGTGGGAAACAATTCAATCCGACATATCGAGTAAGCTGAAGAAATTGTGATAAAACATTTTGATCAAAGAACTAGATGGGCTGGTATGTAATGAAATTTAGTCGCAACTAGTTCTTTAATCCCGAGCCATCATCTATATTCTTAAATACACATGAAATAAGAATATGATATATACCTTACTTGTGTAATACAAGTAATGACAACGAGACTATAAAATTTTGCACCTAATGATTATACAAATTAAGCTCAACATTACAAACAACTTCATAAGAAGTGCTCTTCCTCAACATGAGAACTTACATAGATTTGGCGACATGGTCAAGACAACATTAGCTGAGATTAGTATATTACCTTGTAAGGTTATGTGTTACATGCCACATTCAAACTATCCATGTTGAGAAGCTAAAACTAGACGTATGACCATTTAGTTGACTTTAATAAGTAGATTTTGCAGCAACCAAGATCATTGGATACGCAAGGATTAAGAGAGTAGAGGCATAAGAAAAAATAACTTAAGGCATCGTAGATTATTGTATTAAGCTTGTCAAGATATGTATTCCGTCATTTGATTATAGAAATAGACAATATTTCCCATACAAAATGTTAGTAGTGAACTATAGGTTTCATATCTATATGTTGAAGGCTAAGACAAATAATTGAAGTTATCCTATTACTATAAAATTTTGCACCTAATGATTATACAAATTAAGCTCAACATTACAAACAAATTCATAAGAAATGTTCTTCCTCAACATGAGTATTTACATAGATTTGGCGACATGGTCAAGACAACATTAGCTAATATTAGTATATTACCTTGTAAGGTTATGTGTTACATGCGAGATTCAAACTATCCATGTTGAGAAGCTAAAAATAGACGTACAACCATTTAGTTGACTTTAGTAAATAGATTTTGCAGCAACCAAGATCATTAGATATGCAAGGATTAAGAGAGTAGAGGCATAAGGAAAAACAACTTAAGGCATGGTAGATTATTGTATTAAGCTTGTCAAGATATCTATTCCATCATTTGATTATAGAAATAGACAATATTTCCCATACAAAATGTTAGTAGTGAACTATAGGTTTCATATCTATATGCTGAAGGCTAAGAGAAATAACTGAAGTTATCTTATGTCATTGGAACTATAATTTTTATATTAAATAAAATTTAAACATTTTGATAAGTAATCCTTCAAACCCTTTACCTACCTTCCCAAAACCCTATAATGTATAGGTAGGGAATTTTAAACCAATTGGGTAATTTTCAATTACGGTGTAGTTGTTTTCTTGTGGCTTAATTTTTCTTTTAGTAATTGTGTAGTTGGAAAATGTGATATTTATCACTTACTCTCGGACATAGATTATGACAAGAAGTAATGAATGTGTATAGTTTTTTACAAATAACTACCCTCATTGGATGACACTAATATCTTCATAAAAAAGAGGCTACTATAACTTGATCAGACTATAAATTGGTATCGTGCATGGTGTTTGTAGAAATCATAGAATCTTTGAGATAAGAGATTGATTGGTAGGACACTTTTGATTTCGCTAGATCCTAATCATGTTGGATATTATGTATGGTTTTTCAAGTATGTTATGTTGCAACCCATAAGTGCCTTGATGCATCATAGATGAAAATAATGATGATTGTTGGAGGGGGAAATGAAGACTAAGAGTTGTTTCATGATTATGTTTCATTATATTTTAGAGCCTTATCGTGGTAATAAAATGAGTCATTTTGCAGATGTTAGATGATAGTGCATTTCCAACCAACCCAAAATTCATACGAGATCATGTAATAACCAATACCAATATTTTTGGTACAATGTCTTTAAAATTTTAAAGGGATAGTGTATCCCTAGTTCTATTACCTGAGAGGACACAATTGAGAAGCATCGATAGTTTCACTTTGTTTTCAAACTTCAAGATGAAGTTTAATTTAAGAGGGGGTGTATGTAGTGCCCCATTTTACTTGACTACTTTTGCAAAACCAAACTTGTTCTTTGAGGTCATTTGCTTGTAAACGATTCACTTAATAAATGATTGGATAGCATTCAAACCCTATTTCATTTGATTTCTTATAGTTTAAAAATATAAAAATGGTTTGATTTATGGCATGAGATGATCGAGGTGGATATTGATGGCCACCCAACTGTTCCAAATTCCAACTGACTCATGTGGACAACTTTAATTTAGCACATTTCTATGTAATGACGACATTTCTTTGTAATTGTGGGCTCTTCAGTTACGGGGTTGTTGTGAATCCCTAGACAACAACCAGGTGGATATTGGTGTGTGCCCATCTATACCAATTGGCTTATTTTGGAAGTTTTCATGTCAGTACATATTTATGTACTTCGAGGGACATTTTGGGGCTCTAAATAGTGTTTTCTTGGATTTTCATAGTCAAAATATAGATAGAGTCACAGTTTGACGAAATAATGCATAGTTGTTGAAAATACCTTTCCAATGGGCTATCCCACACCTAAAACGAAGATCGTATGAAAAAGTTGCAACCCCAAGAATTTAATGTACTAACTTACCCCAACGGGGCCCACATAACATTTGSTGCTTCATCTTCTAGAGTTAGTTTTTTGGATGTCTAGGGATTTGACATTCATTTTTATCGTAAAAATGCTTTTAGAGCCTCATTGTAATAATATTATTACGAATGAACATAGTCCTCACATATCTTCTTAGAGATAAAGCTACCAYCATTCTAGTGAGTCTTCGAATCTGTATTTTTACAGTCTCTATACATTTCTTTCATTAATAGAAATCATGTATTGCTTTACTTCTCTATTTTTGGAAAATTTTATGTGAATTTCATTGTAATGTCTCTTCTTTCATTTCGTTCTGAAAATAATCTTGATCATGGAATATTGATGATTAAATCAAATAGACTAATTATAATTATTTCATATGC
This sequence comes from Picea mariana, assembly GCA_032191745.1. NCBI lineage: Eukaryota > Viridiplantae > Streptophyta > Pinopsida > Pinales > Pinaceae > Picea > Picea mariana. The sequence goes on from JASDQU010108322.1 coordinate 55,826, forward strand.
TACTAACAAGTTTCCTAAGTGACAAGAAACTTGATGATACGTTGAAACGGGCATCGTCAATAAGATTTTGAGACTCCGGACTGAGTCACATAGTGTGTCTTCACTAATGAATCGGTTTATGTAATTGGATTGATTTATGTCATTACTGATGAGAAAATGTGTTAGTGGATGCAGGAATAAGGATCATGCTTGTTGATCTGACTCACAAAGGATTAATAGGGTGGTATAGATCCAAACCAATACTACGAGGAGAGTTGGAACATCGTCCATGCTTCCACCTAATAGCACTCCCATCATGGTTGTAATCGAAAAGTGCAGGGAAATTTTTCTTGAGCTATTGCACAATTTTGTGAGGGTAGGCCGTGGACTCAGTCACACACAAGATAAACTGAGGGGCACGCAATAAGGTGAGGGCCTTATTCCTCAGCATCCATTAGTCTCATAAATAGGGGTGATGACTAGAGTTACCATGGTTTCTGTAGTTGCACCACTCTTCCCATTGCTCAAGGTTGGATGCTTGAAGGGAATGATGCGTGGCACCCTTGGAGTATGCAAGTATGTCCTGAAGAGCATGGAATGCATGGAACCCTTAGCATTCCTGTGAAATTTTGCATGGATATGTAAAAAGTTTTAAAAAATAAAATAACATCATTCTTTGAAATTATCAATTGGGTTGGGTACAAGAAACATCATTCTTAGAAATTATCAATTGGTAAAAACGTAACATATAGTATGCACTTAGAAAAGAGAAAATTAATTAAGAGATAAAAAATATGACCTACTTAGTAACCTTTATGATAAGGTCATGGAGAAATAAAAATGAAGTAGTCTAAACGTTCTACCATTTGGAGGTTTTCCGACAGCTTTTTCCATTTGATTTTGCCCGAAATATGGTGATGAATGGTTGGATCTGTAGATTTGAGTGGCTAAGTTTTTATAATCAGAGTGCCCCGAGGGTTTTTCATCACACTGAATCCATATATGCATTTAGAAATGCAACTTAAACAACATAAAATAGTGATTTTGTCCAAATTTACATCGTCGGATTCTGGCCAAAAAAATCAAAAAGTAGAATGTTTAGTCAACACCAGTAAAAATCATTAGAAATTAATCTTGAGGTTTAAAGTTGGGTTGTTTTTGTTTTTAGTTAATTAATAGGGAAATTTCATTTCTAAGAACTTTAAGCATTGAGAAAAAAAAATCCAAGAGTGAAGAAAAGATTAGAAACATCTAGGAGAAAATATAATACAGAAGAAAAGTTTGGAAACATATAGGTAATAAAAAAAACAAAATACAAAGTGGGAAGAAAGTTGGGAAACATTTTGGAGAAAATCTAAGAGACAAGAAAAGATGAGAAACTTCCAAGAGAAAGTCTAAGAGATGAGAAGAGATGGGAAACATGTGGGACAAAAGCTAGTAGTAATGAGAAATTGGGGAATCTTGAATAAAAACTAAGTAACATCTTAATTTTAGGAAATTAAGAAAAGTAGGTGAAGAAAATAATTTATTTTAAATTTGTTAATTGATAAATTAATGTGCACTAGGAAGTTTATAAAAGAAAGGTTTGGGATAAAAAAATTATGAAAAGTGGGTGAAGAAAATAATTTATTTTAAATTTGTTAATTGATAAATTAATGTGCACCGGGAAGTTTATAAAAGAAAGGTTTGGGATAAAAAAATTAAGAAAAGTTTATAAAAGAAAGGTTTGGGATAAAAAAATTATGAAAAGTGGGTGAAGAAAATAATTTATTTTAAATTTGTTAATTGATAAATTAATGTGCACCCGGAAGTTTATAAAAGAAAGGTTTGGGATAAAAAAATTAAAAAAAGTGGGTGAAAAAAGAAATTATTCTAAATTTGTTAATTGATAAATTAATGTGTACTAGGAAGTTTATAAAAGAAAGGTTTGGGATAAAGGAGTGGCCTATTTTCCCTTATTATTGGATTGTGGTCATAATGGTCAATGACTTCGGAGTAATTTTATTTGTGAGTTTGGACCTTAGTGTAGTTATAAAAGTGGGAATATCATAGCTAGAAATTAAGATTGGTTTTATAATAATAATAATAATAATAATAATAATAATAATTTATTTTTAAGATCAAAACTAAGCTAGACTGCATGAGACCTCATGAGCCCAGCCCAGCTATTTTATTGGTAAATGGTAAAATCCACTAAAGTATACAACCCTATTGAGGCTCGAGCGATTGGGAAAGAAAAATACCCTTCAGCGTTGGCAGGGAGGTAGTGTGAGTATTTTCAGCCATCGACAAAACTCTGGTGAAGATTTCAGCGATCGACAAAGCTCTGGTGAAGATTGAAGCAGTTTCTGGCTTAAGTGATCGTAACCTCAACGTTCCGACAAGTGATGAGGACCTCGGCATTAACGTCCGGTGAGGGTAACTATTTTATTATGTAAATTTTCAATCATATATGCGGATTATTCCATAAGAATTGTGAAAGGAATTTTGATAAAATATCGTCGAGTGAAGGATTTAGTTCTGCTATGAAATGTATGTAATTTATTTAATGGTTATTTTGATAACATGTGTATATACAAAATATTCTGATTCATTTTTATGGTTTATCCAAATAATGGGTCAATGTGTTTTATGAAAACAACTAATTCAATCCAATTTAATTGTGTTTGATATCAAATTTTATTTCTTCTGTAAGTTGGGTGAAAAGTAGATAATTATTCTGAAGGTTGATTGATTTAGTTATGTACAGAACCATGCGCCTTTCATTTTGAATAGGTAGCCATGTATTTGAATTCCCAGAGATATCCAATACTTGTTAATCATAATTATATTATACTGTAATCAGAAGTTCTCCTTACCAAAATCGAACCGATTCATCGATACTAAAATTGGCAAGATTGTGTGTGCGTATTCCTGCCTTATTTATGTCCGTCGATCCCTTCTGCAAGGATCGTGGGTTTTGGTTAAGTCCTCCTGAAAGCGCCGATATCTAAACTCACATCTACTTTCGTTGAGTTTTTCACCTCATAATTTATTGAAATTCCGACATGCACTTAGTTTCAATTTAACAGCACCATTATCAACAAGGTTTCAGTTGTTTCGAATTGGAAATTTAGGCCTCTAGTATCCTTCCGAGTCACCAAAAATAGAGGAGATTGGGTAGTATAGCATTGTGGGAATGCCTCATTAGAAATGATCGCTACAAGTATATATAATTCAGGTGTAATATTTTACCCTGTAAGTCTGTCAAAGTGGTGTGGTGCATCCACACTTAGGCTCAGTTAGGGTTGATGTTGTAAGATTAGCATTATGGTTGATACAGATCTGTCCCATCCATCCTTGAAATCTCCCTTGATAAAAATATGAACGTGCAAAATGATTCGACTGTATCTCTCCACTGTAATGGATAAACTCGAGTTAAGATACATGTTGGTAGGCCTGGCATTAAAAAATAAAATAAAATAAAATTTATATAAACAAATTCTCGTGCTTTTATTTAATTATAATTAAATTCAGGATGTGTATTATCCAATCTTTCAAATATAAAAAATAAAATAAAAAAACAAAAAGGGAAACTCTACCACTTAATGGAACAAATGATTATGTATATGAATTACCCCATATATATATATATATATATATATATATATATATATATATATATAATTCATGCATAAACGAGTTGTAATTGTAATGTTGTTATCCTCTCGTGCAATGATAAGAAATCATGTCTCGAAATCTAGACCACGTTAGATTTTTTTCTTTAAATTCTCAAGGAATTTAATATCTTGGCGCAAGACGCCTCAAATAAAGTAATTATCATGTTGAATAATTCCTTAAATGGAAAAATTTGAATGTAGAATTAGTTGATAAATTTTGTTGTTGTTAATGTAATTATTGTGCAAGACAATTACTTGTCAAGTGTCCTTAGATACTGTACAGATGTAAGAGAGGCAAAAAGTGAGGCTGCAAATTTCCCAAATACAAAACTGCATTGACGTGTTAGGAAACTGCACAAATACAAAAGGATTGTTGGATAAGAAGGCTTATTTTTTAGCTTTATGTATTCATGATCATGTTTGGGTGACTAGGGCAAGTAATTTTGGTTGATCCACTCTACTACTAGGTGGAAATTTGTTGTTCTTTCTGTTTTCCAAGGTTCCATTTACATACATATTGACTTGTAATTTTGGATATGCATTTTCTACTAAATACGTTAAATGTTATAGTAAGATCAGAACTGAAATTATAGATAAATTATTGCATTATTCTAATATCAGAATGGAAAAAACACAAAAGGATTATCACATGTGTAGATAACTATACTTTACCTCTCTATGTATTTTCATATTGTCCTAAACTTCTAAAGAAATTAACATATAGAAATTTCATCGAACTATTGGAAGGATTTATATTAGAAATCGGATGAAAGTCTTATGCACAATAATTTGTTTATGTTTCTCGAATGAAAAAATATTACATATATAAGCTAGTTATAATAAATTGTCCATTTACATGGCATTGAGTTTTTCTTTATAAAGAGTGCGACAATGGAAATTATTCCAAGACCAAACATGTTAAAGCAGAACCAGATCTTTGACTTCTTCTATTTGAACTTAGGAAAGGAACCTGAATACCTTTCCTATCCATATTCAATCCACGATCCATGAAGATCATCACCTACATAAATGTGTATAGTGTAGGATTAGTTTGTGTGAAACAAACTCATTAACCCAAATCATAACTATGCAAACACATATCAAATGTGATACCCCACGACTTGGATTTGTAATTATTATATCTATTATTGTTTTTATTTTAGAATTTTAATTATTTTTCCGAAAAGTCAATTTAGTCGATTCACCAAAATTGAATTGTAAAACCTTATTATTTTATGAAAATAAGGACATGTGGAAAAAGGGGCACACATTGAAGCAACTGTTAAAGAGGGAGCTAGGAATCCAAAGGGGTTGGCCAAGTGGTAGCAGACTGAGACAAGTTCTCAGGTTAACTCAACTTCAAAAAAACATATTCCAGATTTATAAGAGAATCTGTGAACATGTGTAAAGTTGAATCTGACATGTGGTTAGTGAGCAGGTGGCTTAAGACAAGTGTCACAAGTCCTATGAAAAATAAAAGAAGTCATGAAAAGGGAATGAGATGCCATTCCTAGGAAGCAAAGTGATATCTTGAGAAGGATACACACTAACTGAATTGACACAATGAATACTCAAGGATTACACACAACAACTGGAGCTCCTAATTTTGCAAGAGGACACATAGGCATCCCCTTGGATTCTGAATTCATCTCAGGGGTGACAGAGGAAACAAAGACTCTAGTCTAAGGTTGGGAGGAACAAGGTCTTCATCATGTGGTTTCCCAAAAGTTCCAGGTTTTACTTCTTGTTATGAATTTGTTGATTTAAATATTACTGTGTTTTTATTGTGCGCTACTCTCGATAAATTCTTGGCATAAATATATTGTAATAATATTAGAATTTAGTGCATTATTAAAAGAAAAATCGGTGTATATCATAAGTTTAGGTATAAAAACTGTGAAAGAATGTAATAGTTACTCTGATCCTAGATCTATGAACAGAGTCATACTACTAGTAATAAAACAATGAAACTCGTAGGAAAAAACCTAGTTAATAAGCCAAAGTTTTATTTAGATAGGAAACTTGTATGGAATAGAATCAAGTTTCAAAATATACAATGAATATAACAAATGGAATCATTACAAGGTTCATCTAAATACAAAGTCTACAACAAAAAAATAATCTATACATATTAGAAATCGATATCTATTAACCAAGGTTCCATATATATAGTTGAAAAAATATTTATTACAGATTTAAATCAGGTCCTGCAAGGTACACTATGATATATATTCGAAAAAAATTTTATTACAAAGCTAGACAAAGTAGATTGTGTATATTAAAAATAAGGGAATCTTTGCAAATTAAACCAACTTTAGCAAGATACGAGAATTGATTATACATTCAACAGGAACTTTTAACAAAATACTATATATCGACTGTGTAACTAACAACTGTATATATTTGAAGGAGTCATAAAACTAAGTTACAAAAATGTAAAAATTGCATAAACAACAATCTGAAGCCATATGAATTTTAAGTTTAATTACATTAAAAATCTTTCTGTCGACTAGTTAGACAGAATGTAGGAGCACAACAATCGCATTTTGTGATATCAGTTTTTAAACCTAAAGAAGTATTGAAACCTAAATACCTTTATGTACAAGGGTATTTTCAGAGATACATGGTAGTTGATTTCTTAACGCTTACATAATGAACAAACGAACAAGTTAGCAAGCTTCCCAATTCTGTATCAAAAGAAAGTTATAGGAACAAATAGAAATAAACTTACCATGGATGAGTAGAGTATCGATGTATCTCCTCCCATCATCATTGAAATGCTCTTGAATAATCAAGGTCATCGGATAACTGATGGGTACCCCTCACAACATCAAAATGGCCCATCATTATTTAATATACAAGAATAAATATTTGCAACATCCTGCTCTTGCGCACTTCTGATGTGACTTATTCTTTGAGGACACTTGCGTACAAGCGATCCGGTTCATTATACGGTTGATTGTTTCCCTTATGGATTATGATGATGTTGTGGATATGATGATATGCTATTTTATTATATTGTATCGACAAGTGATATTCACTGGTTTATCTCGAGTTTGTAGGACTCTGGACAGATTGAGGATGTCGATCGCATCGATGGACCTCCTTGGAATCCGGATTGAGTCAGGGAGTGAACTATTTATGGTTTGAATATTCTGTTTTTGCATATATGACATATGATTGGTATATTATGATGTTGATTTTGGATCCCTGACATGTTTCGTTGATGGATGAAGGCTGATGATTGCATGATAATCGAACTCACATTTGGATTAAAGGGGTCACTCACGACAATGAGAGATATTGAGGGAGAGCTGTAGCATCAGCCCTGCCGCAACCTACTAGCACTCTCATTGTGCTTGAACTGTAGGTTAACTATTACCTATTTAGAGAGATCCAGGATGCCATGAGGGAAGACTGAGATATTCGCTCATGAATATTTTAATGGATGCACAATAAGGCAAGGTCCTTATTCCTTAGAGGCCCTTAATCTCCCACAAGATCTCCTGACGGAGTATTGACTCCAATGGCAGATGTCTACCAAAATTAGTCAAAAGGAGAGTGGTACCCTTGGAGCACGTAGTTTGTCTTGAAGGGAATGTCGCATAGATGAAACATGAATGAAGGTGAGTGACACCCTTGGAGCACGTAGTGCTTGTTGAATGGCATGTCGTAGTTTTTAACACTAGTGAGTCAATGAACTTATGTACCTAGAAAACAATATCTTATTTTGTCCTAGTCAACCTTAAAAATAAATGTTGTATGACTAATGTTTAATAATTATGAAAATTCCCTTAAAAACAATTTTTCTAAGCCTAATTGAATTTATAGCATAGGTCTAATTGGGTGTATAAGGACTAAAAATAATTAATCAATTAATAAAGTGGGGATGAAGAAAAATCCAATTTAAAAAATTAAAGGAGAAATAATTTAACCAAAAATTTAATTGTTGGCTATGTGCAAAACTTGTGAATTTAGAACTTAGACCAAAAAGGGAAAACTTAAATATTAAATGAATGCGGAACATAGAAGGGAATCTAGTCTAAAGAACTTTCGAATTTCGAACTCAACTAAGATTTAAGAAATAGGTCAGTCATTAAGGGAATGTGAGGGAATAAAGTGACATCGAGGAGCATTTTTAGGAATGCTTTTACGTGAGTGAGGGAAATTGGAAAAATAATTTAATTAATTAAATAAATTTCTGGTGCAACTAAGGGATCGGGTGACAAGTGTATGGGGGAAAATACTCATAGAAAATATTTAATAAAAAAATAATTTAATGTGCATTTTGAAAACTAGTCACTAAGAGAACTCTATAAAATAAATGTAAGAGGAGGGGATGGGATCACGTTTGGTATGCGTAAAGTTATGCTGTCAGATTTTACTCTTAACTGTTTTTTCTTGTGGGAGTTGGGATACCCATCTCGAATAGAGAGTGGTAGCTCGACCTTGTGAGGCAAGATGAAAGCTATCTTTCGTTGGTTTGTGTGTGTGGCTCCTTTGTGGCTCAAATAGCTAAGGGGGAAAAAGAGTACCCCTAGCATTGGATGAGAGGTACTGGTGAGATCTCATCGGTTAGGAAATAGGAGTTGGGGGGAGCGCAAGTGCGGAACAACCATCTCGGATTCTACGCCTTCAGTTATGGTACGCATGTGTAAAAGTTTTCATTGATAAATTAGTTAAAATATTTGTATGTGGATTTACACTTAGATGGAATGTGGTAATGGTTTTTTAGATCTCTGTGTGTGAATTTATGGGTTCCTTTCCCCTTTATTTCGCTTCCTTGATTTCTTTCTAATTCCACTCTAATACTTTTCCTCTATCTATTAAATTTGGTATGTGTGGATTATTGTTTCCTTGCAATTTCATTTCGAATTTTCCCCAAATATCTTGAAACTGTTGATTAATCCAAACGCAACTCCATTATGGCGTTTCTCTTGAAAACTAACACCATTCGCACAGTAAATATATTTGGGTAGTACGTTACCCTCAAAAAAAAAATCATTGCACTCAACGTTGAATGTTTAGAAAATCCACCTTCTTTACCGAGTGAATTTGTGCCATAAAGGCTCAGTGTTTTTCCTTGCACTCATCATTTGAATGTTCTGAAATTCCACCTTCTTTACCCAACGAATTTGTGCCATAAAGTCTCATCGTTTTTCCTTGCACTCAACGTTTGAATGTCCAAAAATTCCACCTTCTTTACCCAACGATTTTGTGCGATAAAGGATCAACATTTTTTTCCTTGCACTCAACATTGAATGTTCATAAATTCACCAGACGAATTTGTTCCATAAAGGCTCGACGTTTTTCCTTGCACTCAGCATTGAAAGTTCAAAAATTCCACATTCTTTACCCAAGGAATTTGTGCCCTAAAGGCTCAACGTTTTTTAACTTGCGCTCAACGATTGAATGTTCAGAAATTCCACCTTTTTACCCAACAAATTTATTCCATAAAGGATCAACGGTTTTTTCCTCGCACTCAACGTTTTGATTGTTCAGAAAATTCCACTTTCTTTAATCTCCACGGTTGTTTTCATCCTTCGAATCCGAGTTGAACGTTTTTTCACTGCATTTTTCTTTGTTTCAAACCAGAGCATCAAAAATAAGTACAGAAGCATGACCAATGCCATTAATTCGAATTTCTGAGATAGAACAAATATTTATAGAAGCGCAGAGCACTGCCATTGAATTAAGGCCAACAAGTTCCTTCGTTTTCAGTCTCTATTTATACACGCCACAAATTTTAATTCAATTTAAATTTCTGTTCAGTCTCTATTTATACACGCCACGATTTTTTTCCTTTGATCGTTATTATAATTTATTATGATTCATGAATGATGTTTTGCAAGTGAAGGAATTCAATTGAAATGATTGCTTTATTGAACAAGGAAGATATCAAAGTGACACTCTTAAAAGGTGAGACTGATAAAAATTAATAAAATATATGATGGAATTTTAATTCTCATATTAAGGAAGGTTTACTACTCTTACTTTTTATTATATTATTTATACAGTAAATCAATCCATTGTAATGTGTCTAATTTTATGTTACACAGTGAAATAATCTATGGTAATGTGCCTAAGATTATTTTATTCATTAAAAATAATCCATTGTAATGTGTCTAAGTTTAATATTAACAGCATTATATATAATAAATATATTATGGTAATAATCATTGAATGTGACTATTATTCAACCATCATAGCAATAATGAAGAATGTGTATTAAATTGGATACTATTTCGCCACTTATATATGTCGATATATGATCGTCCATTGCTTAGAAAGTATTTGCAACTAATCTATGTTAAGGCTTGATCATTTAATATTGAGTTTCTTGCACTTTGGTTTATGTTGAAGAATATGTGTTTATATTGTTTTCGCTATGGGCTAAGTTGATGCAAAATCTTTATGCCTTAGTTTCCTAGCCGCTTGTCACAACGTTGTTGTATCATGTCTTTATGATTGAATTAATTGCGTGCATTGATTGATAAGTGAATATGCTAATCTGGTAAATGGATCATGTGCTTAGCTTGAAAATGATGTTCATTATTGTAATATGATAATTCATTTAATCACGCGCCTTGAAGTTAAGTAGAATTGTTGCACCTTAAAACTTAATAAATAAATTATTTGCACCTTGACTTATGTTGTTTCTCGATGGATTTAGTATTTAAGTTTTCTTACGCCATGGAATTTTGGTTACATGTGTTTGTTTAATAGAATTCTTTTGTGCCTCGTTGATCATTGATGATGTTAGTTAGCTTACTCAGATTAGACTTGATAGTGTCAGGGGGATGTAGACACCTCCTTGTTCCTCATAACAGTCGCCATCCCCGAGACCTTAAATGGTCAAAATCGATGGGAACCTAGGATTGAGCATTTCTTATGTGTCTTAAAGGTCCTAACCATGGCAAGATAGGATGGAAGGGTAGTCATTTATATTCTTTATCTAAGTAAATATTCGTAAAGTGTTTCAAGCTTCACGATGTGATAATATTATATGTTTTCTATGTTTATGTTTCATGTGAAATTGATTCATTAGGATATCGTCGAGTTGCATCACTACAAATTTATTGTTGATGTTATTTTCATAATGATTTAAAAAAAACATTACTTGTTATACGTCATTTTTATGTAGTAACGGTCGGGGCCGTTACATATGGTATCAGAGCCGGTTCGACCCATGACTTGGGATCATTATGTCTTCTAAACTAGGAGTAACATACCTCAGAGTATCTCCTGGGTCAATTAAAATACAAATATGAGTATTATTAACTTTACCTTAAACCTCCACTATAGTGGATTGATGATCAACTTGTCAGCCATCCACAACTGCATTAATTATGTGTATGCTTCTACCCACATCTCCTACTATAGAGGCCTCTTGCAGGCTATGAAAAATGGTCCTTGTTGTGGAAGTTAAAAGTGGAAAATTCATCCTTAAGTGAGGTTCTCCACACTCTCATCATTTTAATGGTTCCATGGGGCTATCCTCAAATTTCCTGGTTCCCAGATTAACTGGTCTACCTCCCCCTTGGGTGTTCTGGTTATTGGAATGAAAATCTTTCCTTTGAAAATTCTTTGTTGCATTCCAGAAAGGGGCTGGTTGGAAGCCTTTATTCTATTGATTCATTCTGCCTATTTCTTATCCTTCCAAGCCTTGGGAATTTCATACCGTTGTTTGTACTGATCATAGCACATTCAGGCCTTTCTAAAAACTTTGCTTAAGGTCTTGGGATTGTTGAATTCAATTCCATCCTTATAGGACTGTGGTAGGCAGCTTAGAAATCTCAAGATTTTTACTTTGTCTTCCTTGATGTATGGCAAAAATCATAATAATTCAATAACTTTGTTTATTAGGTTGTTCATGATAATTTTTCTGAGTCTTAGCTCATAAAATTCTTTGGTCTTTCTTTCAAAATAACTTTCTGATAAATACTATTTCTTGAAGTACTTCTTGAAGTATGACCATTCCATTTATTTCCGTGTTAAACCCTTGGCCAACTTCAGGTACTTCCACCATATGCTCACTTTTCCTTTCAGGTTATATATAGTCATTCTGACCTTCATGTTACTATAATAATTATAGATATGGAAATACTTCTTTATATCCATTAACCATGCTTCATCCTCCTCCCCTGTCGTGGAATCTCTGTCAAAAGTGGATGGTTTGATCTTCTTGAATTCACCTTCCATGTGATCCACCTGTTTCTTTTTCCTTCCCGTGGTTGTTTTATTTTTTGTTGTTGGTGTGCCTTCAGAAGAAATGTTCTCGATTTCTAATTCATGACCAGAGTTATTAGACGGTCTTTTAATGACCTCTTCATCCTTGTCATTGTCTTTTGGACTCTTCTTTGTTATGATGTTGTGCAACAACACCTCATTTATCTCTTCTTGGTATTCGTGTGCCTTTTTTAGTTTCTCATTATTTGCCTTGAATGCTTGCATCTCGATGATAAGGTTCCTCATTGTTTCCAGAACTTGGGTGGCTAAAATTCCTTCACTGCACTTCCCAGGCTCTCTAGGAGGTCCTTGATCAGGATTCTCCTCAAGTCTGATCTCCTCTTTGTTATGTTTTGCCATTATCACAACATAACAAAATTTTATGTTTGTAACAATAAGCATTTTTGTTAGTTTTTCCTTTAACATGATAAAATATGATAAACTATTTTTGGCCCTACTCCGAGGTCCAAAAGTTGTAACCTTCTGCTCTGATACCATATGTAGTGTACCCCAAAATTACCAATTTTAATTTTTTTTATTAGGGACATTAAATCTTCTTTCACCTTCAATATTTGTTTCAAATCATTCTTTAATTATATATGCAAATTAGTTCTTTGATTTCTATTGTCCTCCAAAAAACTTACACTTATCTTTTCTTGATACAAGTGAAATGTTATATAGACTAATTTTGACTCTGTAATCACATCGAATGATACAACAATCATATCGTGTAACCATTATGAAAATTGGCTATCCTATAGTCTATCCATGGACCTACCTTCCTGTTTATCCTTTAAGATGCAAGTGCACCTATTCACTATACATTATCCTATAAGTCTCATAGTTGACAAACTCTTGTTCATGGATATATGTATGAATAGTTTTAGGACCTAAGTTATTACAACCCCATTCGAATAACAACTCCATATTTGTACTATATACCATAGGAATTCTATCTATATAAAATATCATAGGAACTCTATATATAAAGTCATGCTAGAGTACCATACTATATACTACAGAAAATTCCATACATAACACGATTCATAACAGAGGTATTTCCCTTATCATATCCATCGCATATTTGTATCAAAGGGAGTGTTTACTTTGTATATCACGATAATTTCATTCATTGTAATGTGCCTGTGACAAATGTTCTGACAACTGTTACAACAAGATTAACCATATGGTTAACAATTGGTATCGTTGTGAAGCCCGAACAATACTAGTCATCAATTCCAAGTTTGGTAACAAGCTAGAACTAGAAGAGTAAACTCTTAACTAAATAAAGACGAGAGTGACTAAAAGTACATTCGTAACCCAAACTTGACTTTTCCCTATAATAACTCGGTATGAAGTTGAAATAAAGGGATTGTCATGTTACCGATTAAAACTCTTTCTAACTCATTTATGGCTATCTGCAAAAATACCACCGTGCCCAACGTAACCCTCCCACCTCACTTTGTTCACATGGTAAGGTAATGTTGCTTACTACCACTATTACTCTGCTTCGCAAAGGGCTTCTAGGTGGCTATTGCTTCATTTCTCATTTGGGTCTGTGTGTTTGCAAAAAACACTTCAACGCTAACCCTGCAATTCTTAGCTCTGTAAGTAGATGGTGTCTTGGAGTAGACTCGAACTAGGCAGAGAAACATGGAGGTGTACACCAACTGGATACCTCCCTGCACAAGGTAAGCCAAAACTCTTTGTTATTTTATTTTCGAACCCCATGACTCTTGAATATCGTAATACACATTTTGTCACTATCTATTTCCTCTTGGCTCTCATGGTTTGGACGTTTTCAGATCTGAGTTAGAGTATTTATCGGTTTGTTGGGTACCCTTTCAATGGTTATATTTTTTTGTAGATCCATTTTTATTTTCTTCTGTGCTATGTCCCATCGTTTCTATTACCCTGAGATAGGTATATTTACCTTTACGAAACCTTGTACAAATTCATGGACTCTATTAGCATCCCAAATGGAACACGAATGTCCATAAGCGCAAGAGTTAGTTTTCTAATTCAGACTCACGCTTGAAGTATCTTCAGTTCTCTTACTGTATGATTGATCTCTGTGAAAACTTGATAAGAGGTTAAAATTCTTGGGTTAAGTCTTTTAGGGTTTTAAAGATTCGGTATGTTTCCTTGCCCCTTTCGTTATCCGTTTGTGTGTAATCGTGGGTATATTTATAGGGGTATGGCAATGACCCTCTAATGTATTTCGTCCCTTATTCTTTGAGTGTATGGAAAACAAAGGTCCCGTTAGCTTAAAACTCGACATCGACACAAGAGTTTCATACAAACTCTTTGTAATAATAGATTTCACTATAATTTTATACCGCCTAAATGCTTGTATAATTTTTGGTCCTGAATTTATGTTCTTAACTCTGCAATTTTTAAATAGTAAATATAGACTTCTTCCATGTAATAGAAACAATATAATGAGATACCTTCCATACCCTATATAAATCCTTTCTATTTGTAGGACTTCTTTCTGTGGAAAGAATGTGAATTCATTGTGTACATGCTGTGTATTTTAATTACTATCTTGATATTTATGATTCTGTTCCTTTTGTGATTTTATATGGAAATTCGTAGGTAAACCATGTTCTATATCTTTGTCTAAATTCCTAAATTGGGAACGGATGCACCTATGTGGAAATGTGACTTTACTGTGTGTAAATTTCAAATTTTAATATTTTTGTTATATAGAAAGTTATTTACCCATTAAGGGCTTCATCATCGAATCTGAGATAATTTTACACTTAAATAATTTCCGTCGCGATCCTTGTACTCATACAATATTGTATAAATAGAAAAAACTATGCTTTGTACATATACGAGAGCACGGTTTTTCTCTTGGTAGAATGCACATCTGTACTCTACGCGAGTTAAGCTAAATTTGTATAATTTAACATTCTGGTTATGAAATTTACTAAATGTTTAACACTATTTTAATTTCTTGTATATATTCGGGTACATTAAGATGTTTTTCTTTCAGTTATAAAAAATAATGGTGGCACTCTATTTTTCTTATGAGGGTGCCCATCAGCCATTCCTGGGTCCACTCCTCCCCTTCGGGCTATGGACAGATCATCTCTTCAATGCCAGTGGGGAATTTGATCCATACCCATTATAAGCTAAGTACTATTCATTCGCTAAATCCTTAATATTTAATTTCGTTTGATTACTTTAACACTGTTTACTAAATCTGTTGATTTTACCTTTTGCAGGATTAATCACTCCGAAGAAAATGGATCCAACGGATCACCTTACTTGAAAAGGTATTCAATTTCCAAATCTTGGTGTTTTAATTTAAATCTTCTTAGGTTCTGTTTATTAGTGGTACATAGCCCTTACCCTAGGGTACTCTTCTGTATTAATTTTAAACCAGGGTTTTCTATCTGTACAGATCACTTATAATTTTATTATTATTGAACAAACAGGTTTTCTAAAACCATTTGATTAAGTTATTAAGTATTGCACAACTTCTCTAGCATGTATTGTATACCGTTGAAAATCTTTGATTATGGGTTTGATGTAATGTAAAAATGAGTGTAATTTCTATGCCTTTGGTATGGTCTCATCAATGGTAATTATCTACAATCTCATATAATTCAAAGATCAATAAAATATTTTTGTATATGAATGTATTCATGTTGCACAACTCCATGTATCTATACATAACACTATATATATATATATATATATATATATATATATATATTTATATTCATCTCAAGATTATGATTGGCATCGCAACCGTCCAATTTTCTTTAAGATTGAATACTTATATGTATATATATACATACATGGTAATGGTTAATATTAACACCACAATACTTCTATTTTTATTTAAGCTTGAATACATACACACACATATATATATATTTATTCAGATACATGTAAAATATACACAAGCATCTCCTATAGAAGTATGTGTTCACTTAAAGTTTACCTGAAACCTACAAAAAAATTAATATTATTTATGTGTGGTTATACATATACCCACATTCCTATATATACACGTCTAGTTCTAATTTCAATCAGCAGATAAAACTTTCATTTGCTTTACTAGTTCTGTTCAGTGAGCATATTCACATGAATAAATAATTATCACAGATTCATCTCGTTCCTGTCAGCAAATACACAACAAAATATTTAACAAGAGAATAGATAGAGGTACATATATGAAATCAAAGATGGAACAGAAATGGAACAACCAAGTTCCACCCAACCATAGAACAAAACATCAAAATTACTTGCTTCGTTCACCCCCTAGCCTGACCATGAGTCCATAAGGATGAATCGAAATGATCCTCTTCTGCTACAATCCTCCTTTGAGATCAGAAAAATCCCCTTTCCTCACACTAAACACTGTTCATAACAACAAGTGATATCCTCTCTCCAACATACTAAGTAGTGTCGTGCCTCCTCCCATATGTTCTATATCATGAGCATCTTGTGCCTAGGTATTTTTCCCTCCTTGGGAATTTTCGCAGCTTTACAAATCTCTGATTTTCAGGGGCTTCTAGTGGTTAAATTCCTTATTTGCCACATGTAAAATTCAACCCTGAGGTAACTCAAGTTTGCTCCCCACTCATGGATTTATGGTCATATGTTTTCAACCTGGTTGTTCCATTTGTCCTTTAGMAATTAATATATAACAGGATTTGTCTTTTACCTGTGTCACAGTCAAAGAGTTGGTTGGGMAAATCAAATATTTTCCCAACAGTAAAAAATAATTAATTACAAATAATCAAATTCCAAATTTGGATTTTCCATAAATGGAAAAAAAWTTCCAAATACRAATTTGCCAAAAAGGAAATTTATTCCTAAGTGCATATAGACTTTAATAATTAATCAATTTTTTTGGGWTATTACAAGAAACCTCCAAGGATAGTTCATTGGAGATCGAACTTCGGAAGATGAAGAGGGAGAAGATGGCTCTACATATTGTACAAACTCAGAGGGAGTCATGTTTCAAAGGGAGCATGGAACTCCAGGTTCGATAGATACTTGATAAGATTGGTTTAAAACAAGAGTGTATAGAGTGATCTTTATCTTAGAGAGAGTCAGTTGGCTGAAGAGATATTTGATTATTCAGAGGGATTTCCCCCTAGATCCAGGTGGGAGAGAGACATATCCCAGGAATGAGAGACATGTGTCATGAGTTGAGGAGGTCAAACAAAATCTTTAGAGGCAATACTATTCTAGGATATGTGATCTTTTGACAATGACATAGGAGACAACTAGTCAGGAGGATTGGGTATGGATTTTGTATCAATCGCAGAGGGAGTACACAGTGAGGCAGACTGGATAACATGACTTACATTAGTGGCAGAGGGAGTTGGCCTTAAATTTTGAGACGAAGGATCCTAGTTGGATGTACTCTTAGGATTAGAGGTGTGACAATATCAGATGAGATATTCCATATTTGGGGGATACTAATGAGATTCGATATGATGGACTAGAATTCCATGACTACAACTATCATGAAAAATCTAAAGAAGTTAAGTGATCCTACTTTAGATTTATATTTGGTGGATTCCATGATGTACAACCAGCATATTGGATCCTTGATGTACCTTGTTAGTTACAAGCCAAATATTGTTTTTGTCATGAGCACCTTGAGCTAGTATTTGGTTGAAGCAAAGATAGTTCCATTGGGTGGAAACGAAGCATGGTACCATTGGATATGGTTTGTCTCAGGTGATGAAATGAGGCTGCATATATATATATATATATATATATATTCTAATTGAGCAGGGAGTATAATAGACAAACTGAGCACCACAGGGTGTTCCTTCATCTTCGAATCAGTTACGATTTCCAGGATAATCTAGAGGTAGGCTTTTGTAGAACTTAGTACACCCAAGATGATGTATGTCATAGCCAATGTCACAAGTTTTGAAGCGGTGCAACTTCAAAATCTTCTATGACGACTTCATTTGATACATTGTACATAAGGGAACAATGAAGCTCTAGTACTTATCCAAAGATGGGAAAATTATAGATATCCTCCCATAGTGGCCATGTTGATTTGACTGAGGAGGATGATACACATGATTAGACATTCTTATTTTTCAGAGGAGGATAATACATAGGATTATCCATGTTGATTTGGCTAGTGATGAGCACTGATGTTTCAACATTAGACATACATTCTCCCAGATTGGTCATGCACGGGGCTATGTTAGTGATGATATTAGAAAGGGAGAGTGATTCATTCAGACATAGGGCTATACTAGTGGTGAATGGCCTAGGTATGTTGACAGAATTGGGCAGACATTCTTGTAACATCTTTCTCTTGTGCGCACTGAACAAAATTATTCTTTGAGGAAACTTGTATACAAGTGATCCGGGTTATTATACTATTGGTCGTATTGAATATGATTATGAGATATTATGGATTTGATGATATGTTATTGTGTTGTATCTACATAGACAGGTGTTATGGACTAGTTCTCCTGAGTGTGTAGGACTTTGGACATTGAGGATGCAGAGGAATCGATGAAACCCATTGGACTCCAGATCAAGTCAGGGAGTGGGTTGTTTGGGGTTTGAATGTTGTTGATGTGACATATGTACATATGATTAGATGTCATGATGATTGCTTGTTATTACTGACATGATTCGTTGATGGATGGAGGATGACAATAACTTGTCGACCAGACTCTCATTTGGAGTAGAGGGGTCACACACAACAACCAGAGACATTGAGGGAGAGGTGTGGCAGTAGCCCTGCCACAACCTACTAACACTCACATCATGGCTAGAACTGTAGGTTAATGATTACCTAGTTTGAGAAGACCCACAATGTCGTGAGGGAAGACTGTGACAGTCGCTCACGATGATTCTAAGGGGCGCGCAATAAGGCATGGGCCTTATTCCTTAGAGATGCTTAGTCTCCCACAAGATCGCCTGGCGAAGTATTGACTCTAGGGGTTTGATGTCTACCAAATTCATTCAAGAGACGAGTGGCACCCTTGGAGCACGTAGTGCATCTTGAAGGGCACCTCGTGCAAATAAAACAAAAAGAGGTGAGTGACACCCTTGGAGCATGTAGCGCATCTTGAAAGGAACGTTGCTCAAATAAAATGGAAAGAGGCAAGTGGCACCCTTGGAGCATGTAGTGCATCCTAAAGGGCATGTTTTGATTTTCACTGATAAGTTAATAAACCTAGTGCCTATAAAACTATGCCTCCTTAGGACCTAGACAACCTTAAAATGAATGATGGGATAAGTAAGGTTTAAAAACAATTTTTTCCTAATAAAAATGTCGCCCAATCTAGTGAAATTAAAACCTAGGTCTAAGTAGAACATGTGGTCCAAAAAATAAATAAATAAATAAACATGTAACAATAAGGGGGGTAAGAAATTCAAACTTATTTATCATCAAAATTATTGGAGGATTAAATTTTTAAAAAGGGGTAATGGTTGTTTTATCTACACTAGCTAAATTGATTTTTTTAGTTAAAAAGGAAAAAGGGGGAAACTTAAAAGAAATAGGAAACTTAAAGAATAAGGGAAACTTAAAGAAAAGGGGAAACATAAAGAAAAAGATGAATGTCTAACTTACTAATGAATCTTGCCTTTGGAACTTTCTAATTATGAACTCAACTAGGAATTAAGTAAGGCATAAGTCATTTAAGAAGTGTAAGGGAATTTTGGGACATCGGCGAGCATATTTAGGAATTCTCTTAGGTGGATGAGGGAAATAGGAACATTTATTTAATTAATAAAATTGATTTTATGGTGCAACTAGGGGATCGAGCAACATGTGTACAGGGGAGGTTTTTTGAAATTAATTAAATGAAAAAGGAATTTAATGATAATTTGAGAAACTAATTACTTGAAAAAACTATAAAAAGGATGGAGGGGGAGTATCGATTTGATCTTTTTGCGTAACGTTACGCTACTGAAATTTTATCTTGACAAAACTTTCTCTTGTGGGAGTTGGGATACCTATATCAGGTAATGAGTGGTTGCTCGACCTTCTGAGGTGAGATGGGTGCTAGTAGTCTCTGGTATTATGTGCATGGCCCCTTTTCGGCTCAGGGGGCTCAAGGGGAAGACAAATACCCCTAGCATTGGTTGGGAGTTACCGGTGAGGTCACATCAGTTGGCAAATGAGAGATAGACAGAGCGCACGTGGGACAATGACTTCGGAGCTTTCACATTGGGATATGGTACGCATGTGTATATTTTAATTGAATAGTAGTTTAAATATTGTTCTTTTTCCTTCAATAATGTGCTTCTAATGTGTTTAATTTTATGTTATATTCAGTGTAACACTATCCAGAGATTTCATTTTTATCTTCAACAAATTGTCTTGATGATCCCAACCTTTTATGATCAAATAACTTAAAGTCATCTCAGCCTTATGCTCATTGTATTTTGAATTGATTTCCCATGGAGAACCCAAACTATGATTGCAATGACTTCTGTACGTTTGTTTGTATTGATTAATATGAAGAAAAATTGTTTTTTTATCTTATCTCCCTTATTGTATAATTTATTAGTCCGTGCCTGAGCAGTGGGTCAGGAGCCGAATCGACGGTCGTCATTGTGGTGTTTAAGGACTTAGATTTAAATACCTTATTTCCTTTGTGTGGATAATAAGTGAAGGATAATTTTCGCCCAACTATCTATCCCTTATTTGTCTCAACATTTTTTCTCTTATTATTAAACTTTGATTAAACCATGCGATTTTTTATGGATTAAACTTCGATTAGTCTCTGTTTTTTTGTTTGATTCATCTCTGTGTTTTCTTGTGGATGATTATCTCTGTGATTCATCTCTGATCGATTCCTTGACATATTATCTCTACGATTTCTTGGCATATTACCCAATGCTTTGATTGGTATAATCTTTGCGATTTTATTGATAAATCCGAGTGCTTTGATTGGTAAAATCTCAATGTTTTTAATATGTGAATGATTGCATTTTTAATGTATTGTTGAAAACAAATATAGTTTGACAACGAATTTATATGCCTTTAATGGATATGTATTGTGTAGCGACTTAATGGATAAGTATTTTATAGTGATTTAATGGATATGTATTTAATAGCGAATTATATATATTTAATGTATTGTATGGCTATTTATATGTATTAAGGGATAATGATTTAATATTGTTGACAGTGTTGTATGACCCTAATTGTACAACAACGATCCTGTATATAATATGTCTGATAGCGAAATATACATGCTCTAAACACAACAAATTTAGACAACAATTTCACCCTTCTTTACAAATCCATTTACCCAGATCTTAGAAAATGATTTTGCCCATGTTTACACAGCCTTTACCACTGCTATTTGTTTGCAATCAAATAGCATTGATTGTTTAGCATATGAGTTGTGATACCTTTTTTTTATTGACAACGATTTACCATTTATTTTAGCTCTGTGATTTACCACAGTGGTTTTAGCTGAGCGATATATATAGACAATGATTTTGTTATTTCCTTGTTCAAAGACATCGAAATTGTTATTTCTTAGATAGAAAAATTGTTATATATATATAGACAATGAAATTGTTACATATATAGACAGCGAAATTGTTATTTCTTAGACAACAAAATTGTTATATGTATAGACAGTGAAATTGTTAATTCTTAGACAACGAAATAGTTATATATATAAACAACTAAATTGTTATATACAGAGAGAACCAAATTATTATTTCTTTGATTAAAAGACAACGATATATATATATATGTTAATTCCTTTTAATAGACAACATTATGTATTTCTTGACAATGATATTTCCATAGATACAAAACATTTTCAATAGACAACATTATGTATTGTTGACAACGTTTTTTCATTAGATACAGTAACAATTTTAATAGACAACAATATGTATTGTTCGACAACGATGTTCCAATAGATAGAATAACATTTTATTGATAGACGACGAAAGTGATTATTGACAATGAATATTAATTGACAAAGATATTAATGTTAGACAATGGTATAATTGTTGATACCAAAAAGGCAATTGAAGGAGTTTATAGATTAAAAGCTACTGGGATGAATTAAATGGAGTATTTATATACATATCTGTTATATATTTCAATTAGTGTGGTTTAATATTGATACGGCATTTTAGGGTCATGCCTTTCTCAAGTTTATCATTATTTTATGCATAAGAGTGTGGATATGTCAATTATCTAAATCTAAGGCATGCATGTTTGGGAAGGGTAATTATAGGGTTGAAAAATTAACTTAGGCCTCTACAAGGAATTATATGTTAGTGAAGGAAAATTGTAGTGATACTTTTGTTCACAAAATCTTATTTAATTAAAAATTGAGTTGAAAGCAAGAGAGAGGATTTTAATTGATACATGTTATTGTATAATGGATTCTTGAGGGAATAATTCATAGATGGCTAATTGCATCCTTTAATTGATCTACATGTTTGCAATAGAATTTGTTGCACCAAGAAGTTAATGACATGTATGATTTTTTAGTAGTCAGATTTCCATTGCATCTTGTTGACTTGTCGATCAGGTTCTTGGGTTTAGTCTTTCTGTATTTTTGACAGTTAATTCGGTCTCTTAGCGCGTTGGATTTTTCTTGGGTTCTTGCTCTAGATATGTTATGTTGCGCCTTGGTTACTGTCACACCTACTTCTTGTGACAACATGATTCCTGATGAGGGGATCATTGCGCACCTTGATGGATAGATGTGAATGATAAACTGGTCGGAGTCTCGTGCTTCTTGATGGGGGCATATTTTTCATTGTAATTGATGTTGGTACTTGATTCTACAATGAATTAATGAAATTTGTTTTCACGTCGTAGAGGTTCTAGTTACTTGTCGTCGAAGCTGTTGTGTCGCATTCTTGATTTTTTCCTTTAGGTTGCAAGCGTTTTCTTTCTTGTGTCGGTGGGTAATCATTTCCATTTGCCTATTGATTAACGCATGTATCATACTGTTACATGATGTGATAATATGCTAGGTCATTGTTGTGTATTTCCTAATCTGCACATGTTGTGTTCGTCATCGATTTTTGTTAGTTAATTGTGTCATGATTACATTCCTTCTTAAAACAAAAAAATAAATTGCACTGGCTTTGTGTTGTTGGAGCATATCCCTAACTTACATTAGTTTATACCTAGCCTAGACTCCTAGATCTTGGTTAATACGTTCATTTACACTTTATTTCACCTAGTTTGGCCACATAGAGAAGAAGGGCGCCTCATCCCTAGATTTTAGGGAAAACTGCTAATTTTAGATCAAGAATCAACTCCTGGTTCTTGATTTTCTTGATTTATTCAGGATTTATTCCAACTCCCCCATGAAAAAATTCATCTATTATTAGGGAATGTGCACCTCCTCTTTCAGTGAGAAATTTATTCCTTAATTAATGATTTTTTTTTTTACTATTATTAGTAACTACTATTTCGGGTCAGTTAAGTGAGTTGGAACTGCTTCTCTTGTCAGTTAAGTGAGCTAAAGTGAGATAATGCACATCACTTAACTCTTGTGGACATTAATGAGTGTCTGAAATGTATCTTTAGTGGTCTAGGTCGAACTATGTGGTCTCCCTTAGCTTATGACACCTATTTTAGCTATTTCTATCTTTTTTTCACTAGAATTTATATGTTGGAAATTCTATATATTCACTTCCTCTCTTCCTTTTGAGGATGGTTTCTCATGTATATTCATTTTTTATTAATATAATTCTATGATTTATGGAGAAAAAACTTTCTCTCATCTCATGAATATCAACAATTTGTTTGTGTTCAATTTAACTAGAATCCTAGATCTATCGGGGTTTCTGCAGGAATTCTACATGGTATCAGAGCTAGATCGAATCTAGTGGATTGTACAAGGTTTTATTTGTAGGTATAGATCATCAAGAGCTGAAACAAGTAGTAATGTATAATCTCTCTCATCCCACAAAACTCATTCTAAATCCTTTCAATTACTTTGAATGGAAGACAAATTTCTCTCTGCTCCTCTCAAGCAAAGGGCTTTACCGGGTAACAATGGGAACGGAGAAAGAACTGACTGTTGTAGCAGAGAAGATAAAGTATTTCAGTAAATTAGATGAAGCAATTGAGCTGATATGCCTATAAATTTCCAGATATCTCCTCTTTCATGTCAGTGGAGCCACTACTGTTGGTTGTGGAGCCTGATTATCTTCCTGATGCAGAGGTTCTTTGCTTTCAGCCGTGTCTATACCCCATGAAGTATTTACACCCCA
>JASDQU010108323.1:720-13497 GCA_032191745.1 Picea mariana
ATATATATATATATATATATATATATATATATATATATATATATATATATATATATATATGAATGTTTCATAGTGGTAGCATTACCCGGTCTTTGTGGAGGATTGGGGATGTTACAGTTTGGCATCGGAGCTAAGTGAAGCATCTGAGTAGTGACATTTCCCGGCCTGTTGGTGGTTGGGGATGTTACAATATGGTATCAGAGGTAAGTGAAGTGTCTATATAGTAACATTTCTCGGCTTGTGGATGCTTGGGGATGTTACAAATTAGTATAATAGCTAAGTGAAGTGTCTTCATAGTATCATTTCCCGACTTTTGGATGGCCATGGATGTTACAAATTGGTATCAGAGCTAAGTGAAGCATCTACATAGTAGCATTGCCCAGGTCGGTTGATGGTTGTGTATGTTACACCTCTAGTTTTCTCGTTTCCTCATGGATGTTGTTGAAGACCTCTTTATTCCAATTTTTAATACAAGCCTTGGTGCCATGGAGGTTTGGTTGGTTGTTCCACCACATAGACATCGTTGGTAGAAAGTCTGGGCTTCAAGTCTAGAATTTTTCAAATCTTAAAAGCTTTGGTCTATGGGTTGATCGAGACTCCCAACTTACTAGGATCGACCAGTGGTACGATCCTTTGTAAGGAAGAATTTCAACCATTTCAACATATATTCTATCTATTTCAACATTAAATTGTCAACCCGAGGATCGTAATCTTCGAGGTGCTAGCATTGCCTGTGCAGGTCTAGAGCTCTAATCTATCCTAGTATAGCCTAATCTAATCTAATGTCGGTAACAGACTTTGATAATAAAGAGATTTAGTAAACTTTGATTTGTAACACACTACGTGTGAAGATAAAAAGGAAATTAACTGCTTGTACATTCCTATCACTTCATTCTTCAATTAAATAAAGACTATAGATTCAACATAAAACATGCAATTGATCATTTTGTTTTAAGAAAGACTATATATTAATTAAGATCTACTTGAAAAGTAACCATGTCAAACTACTATAAACTGTACTCTAAAATAAATCTTAAGACAGAAACATAATCAACATTAATAATATGTACTCTAAAATAACTAGAAAAAAGATAACATTAAAATTCACATTTACTTCTAGAAAAGATAGCATTAAAATCCACAAGTAATTCTACACTAGAAAAGACAACATCATGATACTATCAACGTAAAGGATTGACACAAGAAATTCATATCATAAATCAACATAGGAAATTAAGAATTTATATTTCTATGTATTCTTGTTCAAATTATCATTCTCTAATGTCTATGACAACGAATAACATCATGATGACATCTCAACACAATAGATAACTCAAATGGTATAATCTGAATATTAATTTCTATAGAAAGATGTAGAATGTGAAAAAAACAATCTACTGAGATCTTTGTCATTAATGGAATACTAAATACATTTTCCTCTAACTAATTAGATCTATGAACTATCCTCTCAAAAACAGAACTGATGTTGTTGTTCTTAAACTGGAAATGTTTCAGCACACAAAGATATAATGATCAAACAGTCCTGCAAGGGTTAGCTTAATCTAATTTAAATGGGCTATGAACAACCTCTTAATGAATTCAACCTGCAAAGAGGATATACACGTTTGCAACATAATATAAATAATTAAAATGAGTACATACAATGATAACACGATTAGAAGAGAGGCATTTATAATTAAACACAACTTGGATTATAAAAGTCTGAATATACAGAGAAATTATAGAAATTCCTACAAGAGAGATATTAGAGAAATTCCTGCAAAAGAGAAATTAGAAATTTGAATATACAGTAAAATAAGAACACACAGACTATTGGTGGGCCCCCCAAATAGTTGTGGTACTCCATTGCACAAGATAATCACAACTTCATCACGATTTTAAATTGCATCAGAAATATATAACAGGCATGAATTTAACAGAGTTCATCATCTATCTTCTCTGGTAATCCCATTGTTCTAGCGAACTCATGTTTATATAGAGTTTGAGAGGTCGACAACTGAAAGGGTCGACACTCTACCAAAACCATAAAATTGTTAAATCTCTATTAATAGAAAAAAAAATTATTAAATTCATAGATCAAAAATAGGGGCGAGTTCCAATTGCTTGAATCGAAGTGTGAGAGGAACTATAGCAGGAGGGCGATAATGGGTAAAAAACCCATGTTCTAGTTTTGCCCTAAAATGCCCACAGGTATGCTAACGACCAAATATGTTGCACTCTGAGTTTCGTAATGAGGACCAGATGAAGGTATGGATGAAGGTCTGAATGAAGGTTTGGATGGAGGTTCGGATCTGTCTGATATGTAATTTGAATCTGGCTCTCAATTCGTGTACAATTTCAGGAAATGGCCCGTTGAGGACCTAATTAGGCATAACAACACACTTCATCACCGATTGTCCTACACCTCGAATTTTTTTTATATTTTTTACTATATTAATAACTATTAATATTTTATTAATTAAAAAAACTAGTATGAATTATTAATATATAATTAATTTAAAAAATATAATCTCAATTATTAATATTTAATTAGTTAAAAGAAAACTAGTACAATGGATATAACTATTAATAAGAAATAAAAAATAGTTTTTACACATAAACATAGTTTCTTTATATTATAAAAATATTTAAAATAAATTTAAGCCAAAAACTATATTCAAACCAATTTTTTTAATTAAAAATTTAAATTTTATTGTAAATACTTTATCATTATAATTTAAAATATGAATATAAAAATATATGAAATAATAATAATTTTTTTAAATTAAAAAACCATATTATTTTATAAAAAAATATAAAAATAAAATTATATTAAAATCAATAATTTTTCATTAAAAATAAAAATTAGAAAAACACATGATTGTTGCCCTATGTTTTCCATGAGGGAGCCCACAAGTAATGTTATACATTCACATCTTTCATACAATGGAGATTATATTTTGAAAAAAAAAAAAACGAAAAAATCGCACTCAAAAAGATTCCTTTACCAACTAAAGGGATGATAGGTTCACCACCTCTGTACATTTTACATCATAAAATAATAAATAATACGAGCAAAATATGTCCGTACCAAAAACAATTCTCACAGTGGTCTCTTAAAAAAAATTATTGATGTGAAACGACCTCTATCAAAAACCAATCCCGTAATATTTATTGAGAATTTCTTAAGTCACATGGGTTTTGGAAAAATCTCAATCCTCAAAGTCAATCCATCACTTAAATAGATAATTTAAGTGATGGATTGACTTTGAGAAACCAATCCAGTAATATTTATTGAGAATTTCTTAAGTCACATGGGTTTTGGAAAAATCTCAATCCTCAAAGTCAATTCATCACTTAAATAGATAATTTAAGTGATGGATTGACTTTGAGGATGTTTTAAGTCAAATGTATTTTCTTCAAAAAATACATAATTTTCAAGAATATTTACAAAAGAAGCTGTAAATACATTTTCAGCCAAAGTCTCAAGCTTAAATGAAGTCCAAAGGAAAGAACAAAAAATTCATTTTCCTTATCGTATGAAACAGATCAATGTATGCTAGTTAAGGAGAATCAAAGAATTAAGAGAAATGATAAATTGAATTTATGTTTTAAAGAATAAAAAGAGTGATTTGTTTCTCAAACTTGTTAGTCTTACTAAAGAATTGAATGGTCTCAATTTATTGATGGATACTATGATCCTATCAAAGTAACATTTAAGGGGACAACTTAATGCATTGAAAGTTGCTTGAGAAAATGAATTTACCAAAAATATAGAATTTTCTGAAGATGAAGTTGAAAAATGGTTAGTTCAATATTTTAACAGGAATGGTGAAGTGGATGATACGTTGCATCAATCAAAGATATATTTGAGGGAATCTGAAAATCAATGGTTTGAAATTAAAACTAAACATGAAATTACCATGACACCTTGAGTACATTGAGGAGTGGTTGTAAAAGGCATTAATCAGAATTATTGAACTAGAAAATCAAGAAACAGTTACAGTGGTTATGTCACCTCAACCACAACATACACCTACAAAGGAACCAACTGCAAGCAAGTAAAGGTTACGAGTGCTTTCTATCACAGTGAGTCAAGCAACAACCTTTTTCCTTTTTTTTGTTTTTTTCTTCTACAGTCATTTGTCACATTGTCTTTATTTCCGAGTACTTTGCAAAAACCAGGATGACCCTTGATTATTTTTCTCTCTTATTCTAGGTATGTTCATTTTATGGCCTGCGGGAGCCAATCTCAATCCTCTTTAAAGGATGAACACATACTTTTTCTTTAAAGACATTTAATTTGTATTTAAAGAACTATATTATTTTTTAGACTCCGAGAGAACTACTTGGGATACTACATTATTTTATTCTCAAATACTTTGATTGGAAATTTGAGTTTCCAAATGTTTAATCCATCATAATATTTTTGGTATTTAATGGAATGATCATTTAAAGTTCTTTTATTTATGTGGTCCATATTTCTTGTCTCTATTTATTGTGGTTACTTTTACTGTCTTGATGAATGTTGTGATGGAAATGCCAACCTTTCACTTATCATACTTATTTTATTTATCCACATTGTAAGCATTGTATATATTTGTCTTGTTTTTGAAATATATCTGGTCCCTATTCCAGATACTATTTTTGAATAAGAATTTAAGCTTTTACAAAATTTGATTCTTTTTATATTTTATCATAAATTTATAATAAAAAGAGAAGTACTACCTTTCTAAAAACGCATGGGATTCATATCCTCATGATGTTGACCTTAAGACCATAAAACAATCTTTTAGATCAATAGTACCTAATGTATAAGAACAATTTAAATAAAAATTTAAATATTACAGAGGAGTACCACCTCTATAATAGTGTTGATTTTTTAGTTGACCTTCTTTGAATATCTTAATTTCCTCACATTCTTTAATTCTTTATTTCATCATAAATTTCCTTTATATTTAGATATAATGATGTATTTATTTTATATTATTGTTAGTATGTAAAGTGATCTCTTATGATTGATATTGAATTATATTATATATTATTGATATTAAGTTAATTAAAAATCAATTAATCATTAAAATGAGATATAATAATATTTTTAATATTATCATTATTTTATAAAATAATCTCTTATTATTAAATTTATATTATCTCACATTAGATTCGAATCTAAAGTGGTTTGTATGGCTCTAGAAAAACTTCAAGCTAGGGTTTAACATGCGCGGTCTCAACAATAGACAACATGGTTACCAAAGGGGGAGGGAGTGGAAACCCCTCCTACAAGAAGGTTGTGGTGGACAGAGGGAAAGGACCACGAGGCATCAGTTTCAAATAAACTCTGATAGGCACCTCGAGATCAGGATCAGAAAAGAATCAGGATGGAAACCAAGAAAAAAGTGATCGCGTGGGAGAAGAAGCTAGAGAATCTCAAAACAGTGCGCAAGAAATGACGAATCCCAGTGGGGTAGATGAGTGCAACCCGTGTAAACCTAAAACAATAATGATACCCAATGTTATACTGGATTACCCCCAAACACAACTATTTTAAGACTAGATGAAGACGAATTCACTAATCTTCAAGTTCATGGGTTCATGGCCCACAGAAAAAATGTTGCGCAGCTAGATACAATATCAATGGAAACCAAGTGGAGAAGTGGAACTCCACCTGGGATTGAAAGGATTTTTCACAGTAGTCTTCATGAACCTGGAGGACAAGGATAAAGTATTTGAGGGGGGGGCATATTTCCATGCCTCAGTAGGGTTGTACATGCGACCATGGAGGGAAAATTTCTCCCTAGAGAAAGAAACCTTTAAAAATGTCCCAATGTGGCTAAGGATTTACTCTTTGCCGCTAGACTACTGGTTTTTGTCCACCTTCGAAGCAATAGGGAACAAGCTTGGAAAATATGTGAAGACATTGAAAGCAACTCTAAAAGGAAGATATACATCCTACGCAAGGATCTACATTGATATGGATGTTTCAAGGGTGCTCTCAGAAGCCATAAGCCTGGATTTTAGGGATGAGGAATGGATACATAGCATAGACTACGAGTAGATCTTGTTTTGATGCAGAATATGCCATGAACATGAAACAGAAAACACCAAACTACAACAGGATGAGGACGGGTTTGTAAAGTTGAGTCACAAAAATAGAGGAAAAAAGAGACAAAGTAAGGCCCAAATAGGAAGCAACCCGAAATCCAGGACTATAACAGAAGGACGGGGCAAGGCCAACCAAGGGGAAGAAGGAGGAAAGGAAAATACGGAAGCTAGAGAAGCTAGTGAACAAGAAACTCATGAGAACAAAGATATTCCAAGAAACAAGGGAAAACATGGATGTGGAAAAGTCCTAAGGAAAGAGGAAACGAAGACGCCAACACCCCAATGTAGGAGGCATACGAATATTCTAAGATGACACCAAGCGAGGTAGGCACAAAAGATCCATATCTCAGAGACATTGTGGAAAGGTAAGGAATAGATCTCCCGAATCTATTGGAACAATGGAAAAGGCAGGGAGTAGACAATGTGTGAGCGGAGCAACTAGATTTCATTCAATATTTCTTCCTCCTAAGGGAGGAAGAAAAATCCAGAGGTATCAATAAAATGCATGGAGAGATAGGACACCTGGGAATCAAAGCAAGCGAGGGAAAACCACAACACTCACCCAAGAAGACAAGGTGGAAGAAAGACAGGAAATCAAACAATGTAGCCCT
This sequence comes from Picea mariana, assembly GCA_032191745.1. NCBI lineage: Eukaryota > Viridiplantae > Streptophyta > Pinopsida > Pinales > Pinaceae > Picea > Picea mariana. The sequence continues at coordinate 7,437 of JASDQU010108323.1, forward strand.
ACAAGAACTAGGAGCCCTATTGATAAATTCAGGTAAGATTAAAAATCTCTTCTCCAACTCCCCCCCACATGTTTAAATGAAGATTATAACGAGGAATATAAGAGGCCTAAAAAGCCCAAGAAAGCAACGAATCCTTAAAAATAGACTCAAGAAGGAACAACCTGACCTCTGTTTCATTCAAGAGACAAAATGCACTTTAGACATAATGGAAACAATCAATAAAAAACAATGGAGTAAGTAAAAGATGTTTGTTGTCGAATGCCAACAGATGGCGGGAAGTATTGTCACCTTGTGGAACCCACAATCAATGAACCTACTTGCAACAGAAGCCACGAGACACACACTTTCGGTTAACATGCAAATTATAGGGAACACAGAGGAGATTCTATGCAATAATGTGTATGGCCCCCAAATGATGGAGGAAAAAAGGAGAATTCTCCTATACCTAGAGAATCTAAAGGATCAATCCAACAACCTCCACCTGATCCTAATAGGGGGCTTCTACATCATCACTACACTTTCTAAGAAAAAAGGGGGCACCAAGAGACTGGATAGAGATGCAAAAGAATTCTCAGCTTTCATTGACACAGTGGAGCTTGTGGACATCATAACCAACAATGGACAGTTCACCTGGAATAACAAATGACTAGATCACCATCAAGTAGCTACAAGGCTAGATAGATTGTTGGTGTTAGAATCCATCATTTTGTAGGGACTAACTTTGGACTGCATCATCCTCCCCTAGGGGGGATCAGACCACTGGCTAGTTCAATTGGAAGCTAATTTTCATACCACTCTGAAGAACAGACCTTTTAGATTTAATAAATTTTGGATTGACCATCCCACCTTCAAGGAGAACATCAACCAATGGTGGTAAGAGGAACTATCAAATCAAGGGACAATGATGTTCAAACTATACAAGAAACTCAAGTACATCAAACAAAAACTCAAGGAGTGGAACAAGGAAGTCTTTGGAAACATAAACCAGGGGAAAAACTATCAAGGAGAGAATGAGGAAACTCCAGGAACACTGCATTGATGACGGATACATAGAAGATCAGAAAAAAGAAGAGATCTAAATGACCCAGGAATGGGAAGGAAGATGCCAGCAGGAAGAAACTCTATGGTGCCAAAAGCCCAGAATAAAGTGGCTAAAGGAAGGGGAGAGGAATACCAAGTTTTTTCATAGAAAAACCATTGCAAGAAGATCTCACAACAAAATATTGAAAATTAGGGATCATGATGGGATCGAAAGAGAATCCCACAAGGAAATTGAAAATACACTGGTCAATCACTTCCAAGGGATAACCCAGGAACCCAACCAAGATAGAACTGAGGCCATACAAAGAATAATTCAACACATCCCCAAGTTGGTCACTGAGGATCAAAATGTCAGTCTAAGCAAACCCATCGCAAAGGAGGAAATCGACCAAGTGGTCCAGGAGATTCCCAATGGAAAGGCCCCAAGCCCAGATGGCTTCACAGTGGAATTCTTCAAATCCTACTGGGAAGTGGTTAAGCATGACATTTATGGGGTGGTGGAGGAATCTAGGCACTCAAAATCCATCTTGAAAGCTTTCAATGCTACAATCATCACTCTAATCCCAAAATAAAATGAATCTAGGACCCCAGACCGCTACAAGCCTATAGCTTGATGCAATGTAGTTTACAAGGTAATCTCCAAAGTCATAGCCAATAGAATGAAACCACTCCTTCCCACACTAATTTCATAGAAACAGGGAGGTTTTGTGGAAGGAAGACAAATCCTGGACAATATCATCCATGCCCATGAGCTTATTCACACACTGAAAAGATAAAGGAGAGGGGGGATGATAATCCAACTTGACCTAGCGAAGGCATGTGACAAGATAATATGGCACTACATGGCCTAGACGCTGGAAGCTTTTTGTTTCGAACAACACTGGATCAACTAGATTGTCACTCTAGTCTCAACAACAAGCTACTTGCTGATAATCAATGGAGCCCCAACCAAGCCTTTTTATCCTTTTAGAGGCATCATACAAGGGGATCCGATGTCCACCTTCATGTTCATTCTAATGATGGAAGGGCAAAGCAGAAGCATAAAAAGTGCAATTGTAGCAGGTGAAATAAAAGGCATCAAAACTTTTGAAAACTATCCAACCTCCACACACTCCATGGTACACCCATGGTAAAGGAAGCAAAGGCCTATAAAATAATCTTATAAGACTTCGGGGAAGCGTCGAGGATGGAGATTAACCACTCCTGATCCATGATATATTTCTTCAACACTAACCCCGCAATTCAAAGAAACTTGGCCAACATTATGGGGTTTGAACATAAAATGCTCCCAACGAAATACTTGGGAATACCCCTGACCGACAGAGCATGCAAAATGTCTATGTGGGAAGGAGTTATCAGTAAACTACAAGAGAGGGTAAAAAATTGTACATACATAGCTCTAAACCTGGCTGAGAGGCTTATCCTCACCAAAACGTTTCTACAAGCAATTCCAGCATATATGATGTCAGTGCTTCCAGCTGCCAAAGTAATACTACAAAAGATAAGAGCCATCCAAAGAGACTTCCTATGGACAGGTGCAAAAAATAAAAAGAAATGGGCCCTGGTGGCTTGGGATAAGGTTTACAGACCAAAAGAAAAGGCGGCTTGGGGTTACAAGACCCACAAGTAACCAATGAAGCCTACGGGGCAAAGCTCTAGTGGAGATGGATCAAAGACAAATCGATGTTGTGGGAAAACATTTGGAAGGCCAATTATGCCATGAACATTACCGACCAGGAACGAATTCAGTTCATGAGCACAAGGGAGGGATCAACCATATGGAATATCGCCTAGAGAAATAATAACTGGATCCAAAAATAAAGCTTCTGGTAGTCAAAAATTGTAGAACAACAAGGTTCTAGGAGGATGCATGGCAACAGGAACCAAAAATGGAAAATTTGGATAGGGAGGAGCTCCAACATTAAATGATTGCGTAAGGAAAAAAAATACATCAATATCGGAATCAAAGGGATGGTAGCAACAGATGGAGGATCTGGGACAAGCTTAATCCACAAAATAGAGCCCGGATCGAAACAATAACGAAAGAGGTGGAGGAGGAATTGAGGAAAAGGAAAATTGTGGTCTCAGAAGAAGAGGACCAATTGAGGTGGGGCAGGAAAAATGGGGGGGAATTCAACTTTGAAGAAGCACAATATTACATCGTGGGCTAGGACCAAGAAGACCCAACGCAACAGTGGGAAAAGATTTGGAAAAGCCCCCAATGGCCAAAAATCAAAATGTTCAAATGGCTAGTTATTCACAAATGAATTCTAACCTGTAAGAACCTCAGGAAAAGGGTTTTCATAGGTCCCTCTCGATGCCATCTCTATCAAGTCAAGGAGGAAACAACTCATCACCTCCTCGACGAATGCAATTATACAACAAAGATTTGGGATTGGGCGGCATGCATCTACCGCCAATCCCATAGGATCCAGGGAAACATTAACGCAACCATCAACAATTGGAATGAGAGTTACAGCGAAAATTAAATGGTGAACCTCTGCTGGAATCTAACACCGGGGATGATCATCTGGGAAATTTGGAAAGAAAGGAACTTGTGCATCTTCATGAATGAAAGTCGATCGGAAGAAAAGCTAAAGGATGCAATAATCTCACAAATAAGAGAAACGATGCAAAGCCGCAACTACAACATGGAGAAATCTCAAATTACAAACCAAGACTCCCGCATTTTGGATTTTTTCCATCTAAAAGATTTTTGCAACAACATGCTTATAGGGTGTGATCTGAAACTCTAGATAGGAGCCTGCAACTGGACTCCCCCTCCATCAGGTTTCCTCAAATTGAATTTTGACGGAGCGGTAAAAGGAAACCCAGGAGTGGCAGATATGGGTGGAGTGATCAGAGACAATGGTGGTAACATCATCCGACCATACCCTGGGAGCATGGGAAACTCAACCAACAATGTAGAGGAATTTGGAGCCCTGGAGCTTGGCCCTGAAATCCTAAGTCACGAAATGATGACAAACACTATCGTAAAAGGTGACTCCACCCTGGTTATCAACACAGTGAAAAGACTCCAAAATGGCACCAGAGTGGGCAAGGTTTAGCGACACTGGCGCCTGGCACACTACCTACATAAAATCCAGGAGCATATGAGAACTTTGAATATAGTGGAGATGTTTTGGGTGTGCAGGTCAGCGAACGCCCTAGCCGACAGGCTAGCCAACAAGGGGGTTGGAAAGGAAGGCCCAAAACTAGACAATACATGGATCATCATTCCAAGTGGACAACTCAAAACAGACTGAATCTATCTGGCAACAAAAGATCGTGAAGGAAACTTAAGCATGGAAGGTCACATCGAGGAGGTCATTGTAAGGCCTCTTGTAAGGCACATGGGACCCAAGCATGGTATGATTACCTAACACTAGGCCAACAATTACCATGCAAGCTCACCATAAGTAGCAGGCGAGTGACTGGAAGCAAGGCCAATACGACAGTAAGAGTTGCAGGGAAAGCACGAGGGAAAGGTCAGGCAGCAAGCCACATGCAATGAATGAAGTAAGGCGTGAGGGGTTGGTGTTATCTAGGATCCATCCACCATGCCCAAGTACAGGTACAGAGAGAAACACAGTCGGTTCACAAGCGAGCAAGAGTAGTGTCCACATAAGGATAAAGGATGAATCATCATGATCATACGAGCCTTAAGAGGAAAAATGGATGGGCTCACGAGCAAACCATGATTGGAAGGACGATCTCGCAGCGGGGGAAGGTCAATAAGAAGAGAGATAGAAGGAATAGATGCAAAAAAAAGGAGCACAGCAGTAGAGACTATCAAAGCTTCAAGGGCAGGTAAAGTAAGAATACTTGTGAAGTGAGGTACAAGTCGAGTAACCATAAAAGGAGTTGCGACGGGAAAAGTGGGATGGCTCGAATGAAGCAAATGAATAGGAAGAGGAACCCCCTTGGGAAGGAAGTCCCGAAGAGTTCACGGTGGGTAACAAAAATGGAACAGGCAGTGAAAGATGCAGAGGGCACCTTCCAAAATCAGGTTGCATCGAAGGGAAATGAGACCATCACCAAGTGGGAAAATGAATTAAAGGACGAGCTCAAAGGTAAAGCGTGGGATGCATTGGCACATGAAGTGGACTGGGTAATTGATCCGGTCGCCACGCAGCCCAGGGTAACCCTCTACCATAAAATAGTGGAGATGGCTTGGCTAACCAAGATGATAATCGGAAAAGTGAGTTCATAAATGGAAGATGCCAGACAGGAGGATAATAGTGAAAACAAGACAATGTTGGACGAGATCCTGTGTCACTTCAATAGTCTGGAAACAATTACCAAACTGTTAGTAGAGGTAGAGAAGGACCAAAAATGCAAGTTGGAGCGGTTGGCAGCTCAGTTCCACCTCTACCTGTGCTATGTCCATCACATGGACATCACGTCAGTCGATGGAAATGGTGCGCCAACCCAATTCAGGAAGACTCACATGATCTCCTAGAAGGAAGATAACAAGAGCCATGCAGATGGTGGGAAGGAGCACGCCCAGGTGCTGAAACACCACATAGTCTTGAATTAGTGGATTGATAGTCTATCGGAAGTACTTCCAGCCGTTGTCAGGTTAGCACATATCTACTCTACACACTCTGGTTTAGTGGGATGTTTCAGTTTCTTTTTTTATGTTTTTGTTTTTTTCTTTTGTCTCAAACTGTGTATGGTAGGCTTGGTCTAGTTTCCCTTGGGGGTAGACCAGTACCACCCCTCGTAAATATCAACTTACGCAACTTGGGACCCCCTGGTCTGGTTTCCTTATAGGGAAACCAGGATCCCCATTTTTTGTATCATAATAGTTTCCAATACAACTTCCTACACTCACTTACAAAAAATAAATAAATTATATTATCTTATATATAATTAAAAATAAAATAATCTCTTATTATTAAATTTATATATTAAATTATATATAATTAAATATAAAATATTTTCTTATTATTAAATTTATATATTATATTATATATAATTAAATATAGAATATTTTCTTCTTATTAAATTTATATTA
>JASDQU010108323.1:26251-45766 GCA_032191745.1 Picea mariana
TCCCTTTCGACAATATTTCCTCATTTGTAATGCTGATATTTGTCTCACCGAGACCGGTTTTCGTATCCCTTGAAGGGTTATCCTTTTTCCTTCTTCACTTACACATTCTAATGTTTTATAGTAACAGTCCAGTTTGTCTTTATGGGCGGCCAGCCATTCCATACCAACCAACAGATCGTATGATCCCAGGGGTAATACATTAAGGGTTGCTTGGGTGAAAAATTCACCCAACATTAATTGGCAGGCTGGTACGGCCTCTACCACCTTTCTTTTGGTGCCAGTGGCTAACTGTACCACCCATGGTTTAGTTTGCTTCTGTGGCTGTAGCTTACACTTATCAACGGTTCTAAGGGATATATAACTCAAATTTGAACCAGGTTCAATCAAAACAGATACTAGATGGTTGAAGATCATACCTTCTAGTTCCACCATTGAAGCTTGGTGGTCAGCCTAGTTATTGTCCAAGGCTGCATAAATCTGTGGCACACTCCTGGCCACATCGTTGACTGTGGTAGCTTCCTGCATGTTATAAATCTTCCGACTGTTCTGTTGTCGGAGTGGACAGTCTCTCCGGAGATGATCTCCTCTGCAATCCCATCATTCCAAAGGTTTTCTCTTTGGGTTATCAGTCTTTACTGGTATAGGTCCAGAAGTTTTATTTCCATCCACCGAGGAAAAGTTCTGCTGGAGTACACTCCGGGTTGGAAAGTTCATTATGTGGTTCTTCTGGTAGTTTTTAAATCCTGAGGATTTTCTCCCTTTCTTCTGAAATTTTGAACCATTCTTTTGTTTCCAGTCTCCACGGAACTCTGTTGCCTTTCGTATAGTACCTTCTTAGGTCTTTGGTTCGTCAAAATCGATTCGGTTCCGGTATTCTTTGGGAAGCCCACTGATGAAGCATTGTACCTTCGCCTTCTCGGCTTTGATGTAGGGTACGTACCTTAGTAATTCAAGGAATTGTTGACATATTCATCCATGGTAAGTTGGACTANTGAGTTCATAAAACTCTTTAGCCTTCTCGTCGAAATACCTTTCCGACAAATACTTCTTCCGAAAGTACTTCTCAAACTGTTTCCAAGACAGGTCCTCCTCGTGGACCCCTTTTATATTCTTAAGGTATTCCCACCAGGTGGAAGCCTTTCCGTTCAGATTGAAAGTGGCCACTCGGGCCTTCAAGTTCTCTGAAAAGTCATGGACTCTGAAATATTTCTTCAGTCCAAGTAGCCAAGCCTCAGCTTTCTCTCCCTTCTTTATCTCGTCATCGAAGGAAGGAGGTTTGGCCTTTCTAAATTCTTCAAATTTGTGACTCTTGGAAGTCTTTTGCCTCTTCTGTTTCTTTTGAGAATAGGAACTGGTCCTGCTGCTAGAAGAACCTTCTGAATCACCGGTTTCCTTCTCAGTGGAGTCATCTGGTACTGGTCCTTTACCTCTGGGGTGGACCTTTCTTGACGTGCTTCTCTCAGTGTGGCCACTGACACGACCATGATTTTGCATCTTAGGTTCATGCTGCATTTGTCGTTGTAGGTCAGATAGGCTCTGCAGTAGAACTACATTAATTTCGGTTTGTTTTTCTTGTTCTTTCATCATCCTTTCATTATCGGCCTTGCAGCTTTGCAATTCGACCATGAGACTCCTCACAGTCTCAGCTAAGTCTATAGGGGTTCCTACTGCTCTTCTTTCGTCAGACTCTTCATCTCTATTGTGGGAGCCTTCTCCCACCTCTTGGTGAGTCACCATACTCTGCATTTGTAGACTCCCGTGGTTGATCATCTGCTTGAATGTGAAGACAAATGCTGGATATTAGTCAAGAATTAAATATATATTCCATAATTTGTGCATAATTCCACAATTCTTTAACATGCATACACAGTCGGATGTTCATATTCCAAGTTTTTAATCCTGGATAAGATAGCTAAGTTAGGGGTACTCCTCATAGGAGTGTTTCGTACGAGGTTTATGCGCGACTGGTGCGACTGGTGCATGAGCCCAGTTAGGCCGAGTGTTGTAACCATGCTCTGATACCACTTTGTAACACACCCACTATCGTAAATTAAATTTTTTTTTGAATTAATCTCCCACACATGAGAAATATCCAGAAACCTACACTTGCAGAATGCCAATCCCTGGTTCAATATTGAGATTCAGGGTTTCGGAGGTTGCGGTGTCGAGGGTCCCTGTCCTCTCGAATCCCCGATGGAACGAATTTTCAACGCGCCCCTTTGGTTGCCTTAGCCCCGCTTGGTTAAGCCTCTGGTCCATACGACCTGTTTCTATATGACCATACGACAGCTTCTCGTCGGGGTTTCGGAGTTTGCGGTGCCGAGGTGCACATGTACCCGGAACTCCTGATCCTCCGATCCCCGACGTGCTCCTAGCGTATTGGCTTTCCGGGCTAAGTCCTGGTCAATACGACCACAAATTTCACAAGACCACAGACTTAATTCTTGTTGGGGTTTGGCGCCTTTCCATGTCATGGTGCACAAGTCCCCTGGGCTCTCGGCACGCCTTTACACTGGCTAGCCCCCTTGGTGATACCATGGTCCATGTGACCACTTACCATATGACTGTAGCTGTATAACCTTCCATCGGGGTTTCGACATTTGCGATGACACAAAACACATATACCCGGGACTCGCGATATCCCGATTCCCGATTTGCTCCGGATGTTCGACATGTGTCCCTTGGATCAACGGCCTATGATGGTGTCGAAAACTCGCATATCGCGGTTTCGTATTGCAAGGCCATTGGTTGATGTTCTCCTTGAAGGTGGGACGGTCGATCCAAAATTTATTAAATCTAAAAGGTCTGTTCTTCAGAGTGGTATGAAAATTAGCTTCCAATTGAACTAGCCAGTGGTCTGATCCCCCCTAGGGGAGGATGATGCAGTCCAAAGTTAGTCCCTTCAAAATAATGGATTCTGACACCAAGAATCTATCTAGCCTTGTAGCTACTTGATGGTGATCTAGTCATTTGTTATTCCAGGTGAACTGTCCATTATTGGTCATGATGTCCACAAGCTCCACTGTGTCAATGAAAGCTGAGAATTCTTTTGCATCTCTATCCAGTCTCTTGGTGCCCCCTTTTTTCTTAGAAAGTGTAGTGATGATGTTGAAGTCCCGTGTTAGGGTTAGGTGGAGGTTGTTGGATTGATCCTTTAGATTCTCTAGGTATAGAAGAATTCTCCTTTTTTCCTCCATCATTTGGGGGCCATACACATTATTGCATAGAATCTCCTCTGTGTTCCCTATAATTTGCATGTTAATCGAAAGTGTGTGTCTTGTGGCTTCTATTGCAAGTAGGTTCATCGATTGTGGGTTCCACAAGGTGACAATACTACCCGCCATATGTTAGCTTTCGACAACAAACATCTTTTACTTACTCCATTGTTTTGTATTGATTGTTTCCATTATGTCTAAAGTGCATTTTGTCTCTTGAATGAAACAGGGGTCAGGTTGTTCCTTCCTGAGTCTATTTTTAGGGATTCGTTGCTTTCTTGGGCTGTTTAGGCCTCTTATATTCCTCGTTATAATCTTCATTTAAACATGCGGGGGGGAGTTGGAGAAGATATTTTTAATCTTACCTGAATTTATCAACAAGGCTCCTAGTTCTTGTAGGGCTACATTGTTTGATTTCCTACCTTTCTTCTGCCTTGTCTTCTTGGGTGAGCGTTGTGGTTTTCCCTTTCCTTCTTTGATTCCCAGGTGTCCTATCTCTCCATGCATTTGCTTGATACCTCTGGATTTTTCTTCCTCCCTTAGGAGGAAGAAGTATTGAATGAAATCGAATTGCTCCGCTCGCACATTGTCTACTCCCTACCTTTTCCATTGTTCCAATAGATTCGGGAGATCTATTCCTTACCTTTCCACAATGTTTCTGAGATCTGGATCTTTTGTGCCTACCTCACTTGGTGTCATCTCAGAATATTCGTATGCCTCCTGCATTGGGGTGTTGGCATCTTCGTTTCCTCCTTCCTTAGGACTGTTGCCACATCCATGTTTTCCCTTGTTTCTTGGAATATATGTGTTCTCATGAGTTTCTTGTTCACTAGCTTCTCTAGCTTCCATATTTTCCTTTCCTCCTTCTTCCCCTTGGTTGGCCCTGCCCCGTCCTTCTGTTATAGTCCTGGATTTCAGGTTGCTTCCTATTTGGGCCTTACTTTGTCTCTTTTTTCCTCTATTTTTTTGATTCAACATTACAAACCCGTCCTCATCCTGCTATAGTTTGGTGTTTTCTGTTTCATGTTCATGGCATCTTCTGCATCAAAATAGGATCTACTCGTATTCTATGCTATGTATCCATTCCTCATCCCTAAAATCCATGCTTATGGCTTCTGAGAGCACCCCTGAAACATCCATATCAATGTAGATCCTTGCGTAGGATGTATATCTTCCTTTTAGAGTTGCTTTCAATGTCTTCACATATTTTCCAAGCTTGTTCCCCATTGCTTCGAAGGTGGAAAAAAACCAGTAGTCTAGCGGTAAAGAGTAAATCCTTAGCCACATTGGGACATTTTTACAGGTTTCTTTCTCTAGGGAGAATTTTTCCCTCCATGGTCACATGTACAACCCTACTGAGGCATGGAAATATGCCCCCCCCTCAAATACTTTATCCTTGTCCTCCAGGTTCATGAAGACTGCTGTGGAAAATCTTTTCAATCCCAGGTGGAGTTCCACTTCTCCACATGGTTTCCATTGATATTGTATCCAGCTGTGCAACATTTTTTCTGTGGGCCACGAACCCATGAACTTGAAGATTAGTGCATTCGTCTTCATCTGGTCTTGAAAGAGTTGTGTTTGGGGGTAATCCAGTATAAACTTGGGTATCATTTTTGTTTTAGGTTTACATGGGTTGCACTCATCTACCCCACTGGGGTTCGTCGTTTCTTGTGCACTGTTCTGAGATTCCCAGGCTTCTTGCCCCACGCGATCACTTTTTTCTTGGTTTCTGTCCTGATTCTTTTCTGATCCTGATCCCGAGGTGCCTGTCAGAGGTTATTTGAAACCGATGCCTCGTGGTCCTTTCCATCTGTCCACCACAACCTTCTTGTAGGAGCGGTTTCCACTCCCTCCCCCTTCGGTAACCATGTTGTCTGTTGTTGAGACCGCGCATGTTAAACCCTAGCTTGAAGTTTTTCCAGAGCCATACAAACCACTTTAGATTCGAATCTAATGTGAAATAATATAAATTTAATAATAAGATATTATTTTATAAAATAATGATAATATTAAAAATATTATTATATCTCATTTTAATGATTAATTGATTTTTAATTAACTTAATATCAATAATATATAATATAATTCAAATTCAATCATAAGAGATCACTTTACATACTAACAATAATATAAAATAAATACATCATTATATCTAAATATAAAGGAAATTTATGATGAAATAAAGAATTAAAGAATGTGAGGAAATTAAGATATTCAAAGAAGGTCAACTAAAAAATCAACACTATTATAGAGGTGGTACTCTGTAATATTTAAATTTTTATTTAAATTGTTCTTATACATTAGGTACTATCGATCTAAAAGATTGTTTTATGGTCTTAAGGTCAACATCATGAGGATATGAATCTCATGCGTTTTTAGAAAGGTGGTACTTCTCTTTTTATTATAAATTTATGATAAAATATAAAAAGAATCAAATTGTATAAAAGCTTAAATTCTTATTCAAAAATAGTATCTGGAATAGGGACCAGATATATTTCAAAAACAAGACAAATATATACAATACTTACAATGTGGATAAATAAAATAAGTATGATAAGTGAAAGGTTGACATTTCCATCACAACATTCATCAAGACAGTAAAAGTAACCACAATAAATAGAGACAAGAAATATGGATCACATAAATAAAAGGACTTTAAATGATCATTCCATTAAATACCAAAAATATTATGATGGATTAAACATTTGGAAACTCAAACTTCCAATCAAAGTATTTGAGAATAAAATAATGTAGTATCCCAAGTAGTTCTCTCGGAGTATAAAAAATAATATAGTTCTTTAAATACAAATTAAATGTCTTTAAAGAAAAAGTATGTGTCCATCCTTTAAAGAGGATTGAGATTGGCTCTCGCAGGCCATAAAATGAACATACCTAGAATAAGAGAGAAAAATAATCAAGGTTCATCTTGGTTTTTGAAAAGTACTCGGAAATAAAGACAATGTGACAAATGACTGTAGAAGAAAAAGACAAAAAAAAGGAAAAAGGTTGTTGCTTGACTCATTGTGATAGAAAGCACTCGTAACCTTTACTTGCTTGTAGTTGGTTCCTTTGTAGGTGTATGTTGTGGTTTAGGTGGCATAACCACTGTAACTATTTCTTGATTTTCTAGTTCAATAATTCTGATTAATGCCTTTTACAACCACTCCTCAATCTACTCCCTTAAAGGTCTCATGGTAATTTCATGTTTAGTTTTAGTTTCAAACCATTGATTTTCAGATTCCCTCAAATATATCTTTGATTGATGCAACGTATCATCCACTTCACCATTCCTGTTAAAATATTGAACTAACCATTTTTCAACTTCATCTTCAGAAAATTCTATATTTTTGGTAAATTCATTTTCCCAAGCAACTTTCAATGCATTAAGTTGTCCCCTTAAATATTACTTTGATAGGATCATGGTATCCATCAATAAATTGAGACCATTCAATTCTTTAGTAAGACTAACAAGTTTGAGAAACAAATCACTCTTTTTATTCCTTAAAACATAAATTCAATTTATCATTTCTCTTAATTCTTTGATTCTCCTTAAATAGCATGCATTGATCTGTTTCATACGGTAAGGAAAATGATTTTTTTGTTCTTTCCTTTAGACTTCATTTAAGCTTGAGACTTTGACTGAAAATGTATTTACAGCTTCTTTTGTAACTATTCTTGGAAATTATGTATTTTTGAAGAAAATACATTTGACTTAAGACATCCTCAAAGTCAATCCATCACTTAAATTATCTATTTAAGTGATGGATTTAAGTGATGGATTGAGGATTGAGATTTTTCCAAAACCCAAGTGGCTTAAGAAATTCTCAATAAATATTATGGGATTGGTTTTTGATAGAGGTCGTTTCACATCAATAATTTTTTTTTAAGAGACCATTGTGAGAATTGTTTTTGGTACGGACATGTTTTGGTCGTATTATTTATTATTTTATGATGTAAAATATACAGAAGTGGTGAACCTATCATCCCTTTAGTTGGTAAAGGAATCTTTTTGAGTGCAATTTTTTTTTTCAAAATATAATCTCCAATGTATGAAAGATGTGAATGTGTAACATTGCTTGTGGGCTCCCTAATGGAAAACATAGGGCAACAATCATGTGTTTTTCTAATTTTTTATTTTTAATGAAAAATTATTGATTTTAATATAATTTTATTTTTATATTTTTTTATAAAATAATATGGTTTTTTAATTTAAAAAAAATATTATTATTTCATATATTTTTATATTCATATTTTAAATTATAATGATAAAGTATTTACAATAAAATTTAAATTTTTAATTAAAAAAAATGGTTTGAATATAGTTTTTGCCTTAAATTTATTTTAAATATTTTTATAATATAAAGAAACTATGTCTTATGTGTAAAAACTATTTTTTATTTCTTATTAATATTTATATCCATTGTACTAGTTTTCTTTTAACTAATTAAATATTAATAATTGATATTATATTTTTTAAATTAATTATATATTAATAATTCATACTAGTTTTTTTAATTAATAAAATATTAATAATTATTAATATAGTAAAAAATATAAAAAAAAATCGAGGTGTAGGACATCGGTGATGAAGTGTGTTGTTATGCCTAATTAGGTCCTCAGCGGGCCGTTTCCTGAAATTGTACATGAATTGAGAGCCATATTGAAATTACATATCAGACAGATCCGAACCTCCATCCAAACCTTCATTCAGACCTTCATCCATACCTTCATCTGGTCCTCATTACGAAACTCATAGTGCAACATATTTGGTCATTAGCATACCTGTGGGCGTTTTAGGGCAAAACCAGAACATGGGTTTTTTACCCATTATCGCCCTCCTGCTATAGTTTCTCTCACACTTCGATTCAAGCAATTGAAACTCGCCCCTATTTTCGATCTATGAATTTAATAAAGTTGTTTTCTATTAATAGAGATTTAACAATTTTATGATTTTGGTAGAGTGTCGACCCTTTCAGTTGTCGACCTCTCAAACTCTATATAAACATGAGTTCGCTAGAACAATGGGATTACCAGAGAAGATAGATGATGAAATTTGTTAAATTCATGCCTGTTATATATTTCTGATGCAATTTAAAATCGTGATGAAGTTGTGATTATCTTGTGCGATGGAGTACCACAACTATTTGGGGGGGCCACCAATAGTCTGTGTGTTCTTATTTTACTATATATTCAAATTTCTAATTTCTCTTTTGCAGGAATTTCTCTAATATCTCTCTTGTAGGAATTTCTATAATTTCTCTGTATATTCAGACTTCTATAATCCAAGTTGTGTTTAATTATAAATGCCTCTCTTCTAATCATGTTATCATTGTATGTACTCATTTTAATTATTTATATTATGTTGCAAACGTGTATATCCTCTTTGCAGGTTGAATTCATTAAGAGGTTGTTCATAGCCCATTTAAATTAGATTAAGCTAACCCTTGCAGGACTGTTTGATCATTATATCTTTATGTGATGAAACATTTCTAGTTTAAGAACAACAACATCAGTTTTGTTTTTGAGAGGATAGTTCATAGATCTAATTAGTTAGAGGAAAATGTATTTAGTATTCCTTTAATGACAAAGATCTCAGTAGATTGTTTTTTTCACATTCTGCATCTTTCTATAGAAATTAATATTGAGATTATACCATTTGAATTATCTATTGTGTTGAGATGTCATCATGATGTTATTCGTTGTCATAGACATTAGAGAATGATCATTTGAACAAGAATACATAGAAATATAAATTCTTAATTTCCTATGCTGATTTATGATATGAATTTCTTGTGTCAATCCTTTACGTTGATAGTATCATGATGTTGTCTTTTCTAGTGTATAATTACTTGTGGATTTTAATGCTATCTTTTCTATAAGTAAATGTGAATTTTAATGTTATCTTTTTTCTAGTTATTTTAGAGTACATATTATTAATGTTGATTATGTTTATGTCTTAAGATTTATTTTAGAGTACAGTTTGTAGTAGTTTGACATGGTTACTTTTCAAGTAGATCTTAATTCATCTATAGTCTTTCTTAAAACAAAATGATCAATTACATGTTTTATGTTGAATCTATAGTCTTTATTTAATTGAAGAATGAAGTGATAGGAATGTACAAGTAGTTAATTTCCTTTTTATCTTCATGCGTAGTGTGTTACAAATCAAAGTTTACTAAATCTCTTTATTATCAAAGTCTGTTGCCGACATTAGATTAGATTAGGCTATACTAGGATAGATTAGAGCTCTAGACCTGCACAGGCAGTGCTAGCACATCGAAGCTTACGAGCCTCGGGTTGACAATTTAATGTTGAAATAGATAGCATATATGTCGAAATGGTTGAAATTCTTCCTTACCAAGGATCATACCACTGGTCGATCCTAGTAATTTGGGAGTCTCAATCAACCCATAGACCAAAGCTTTTAAGATTTGAAAAATTCTAGACGTGAAGCCCAGACTTTCTACCAATGATGTCTATGTGGTGGAACAACCAACCAAACCTCCATGGCACCAAGGCTTGTATTAAAAATTGGAATAAAGAGGTCTTCAACAACATCCATGAGGAAAGGAGAAAAATAGAGGTGTAACATACACAACCATCAACCGACCTGGGCAATGCTACTATGTAGATGCTTCACTTAACTCTGATACCAATTTGTAACATCCATGGCCATCCAAAAGTCAGGCAATGATACTATGAAGACGCTTCACTTAGCTATTATAACGATTTGTAACATCCCCAACCACCAACAGGCTAGGAAATGCCACTACTCAGATGCTTCACTTAGCTCCGATGCCAAAATGTAACATGTCCGACCCTCCACAGAGACCGGGTAATGCTACCACTGCGGAACATTCATATATATATATATATATATATATATATATATATATATATATATATAANACATGAATTTTAATTGAATTAAAACGCATAACACAGAGTTACTATTATCATTCAGATTCCAATGTAACAGACAGTAAATCCACATGCAATGGAACACATGATAACATTCAAGCATAAGTAGCACAAACATGCATAACATATAAATTAAGCACAGATAGATACTTATCTTTTCAAGTGGAGTAACACCACCAACTGTGTGCATACCTTCCACAAACCTCCAAGCCTTAGACCACTCTACTCATCACACTCAGTAGTGGGTCACCCCAGAGCTGGGACAAGGTCCACGCAAGGAAAGGGAATCCTAGACTAGGCCGAGGTTACAGGAAAACTGCACAGTGCAACCAAAATGATTCTTTCTAGGAGCCTTCTTACGCCCACTACTCACGGACTCTCATTCCCCACATGCATGTTCCACTAGGGAGTATATACCTTCACAAGCACAGTCTATCAGTTGATTCACCCCCCTCTATGAGTCTCGACAACAAGCCAGATCATGAATTCTCAAAGATTTATAGTTGGTGTTGGAATCTCTCTGGGAGAAAACCACTTCCCAACAAACTCTCTCACCTGGGAGAGTTTCTCATAGGCCTGACAACCTGCCTCTTCATCCACAGACCTGAAAAACAACTTATTCAACCTGTTTCAACTCAATTCTCGCAAGGTGAGGACAACAACCACTGGTCAATACAACTCAAGAAAACATAAGGCAACAAGCCACACTCACTCCAGGAACTGTGTGGCCACAACCGCCGACATATATGACACACACATGACATAGGAATATACAGGATGCTCGGGCTTCCCAAAAGATGTCGATCAGTCCACGATTTCTCCTGGGTTCAAGATGCGTGACCAGAGGAAAAACATAGAACGAATCATGGATTTCGGGTCTTAGGTGCACGCGTGATTATTGGAAAGGTAGAATACACAGGCTTTTGGGTTCAAACTTTGGATGGTAGAATGACCAGCGAAACCACACGGAGGTTGGAAGAATGGGAAGAAAACCCCCAACACAGTTGACTTCTTCATCTTTAACTGTGTGCGGCCAGGTCGACACTTGTCTCCCTAGAGCCACATGAGTTCCACTTAGCACACGTTCACTTTACAGGAACTTAGGACAACACTCACATGTCCACCTTAGCCTTAATGAAATCATAATAAATTATTATCCCCTTTAGAGGTAAGCCCCCTAGCTTAGCCCCTAGGCCCACACACTTAGCCTCCTCCCTTACCCAACCTTGTGGAAGCTTATTCCCCCATCACTCTTTCTTCGTGGTCGATCTCCATGTAGAAATTTTTTTATTTTATTAATGATCTGCATAATTACATATAAAAAATCAGGCTCTTGAGCTTTAACATCTATGCTCTCCGGCCTACTTGCACATAAGCTTACCAACTTACAATTTCTCAGCTCACTAGCCTACAAAAAATGTTTACAATACATAAATATAACTGGGGCTCATCCTTTGGATATTACAATCCCCTCCCCTTATTTTTTCACTGTCCTCAGTGCAACTTACTTACACATATATAATTCAAAAATTCTTCAAAATATCCAAGCTTCAACTATTGGAAGACCATTATCTAGCTTTACTTTCAAGCACCAATTCTGGTATCCATACTACAGCTGAAACACAATCGCTCTATTCCATAGAGTTTCTTCAGGAAAGCATTAAGCTTATTGTTCCTTCTTACATGCTTCAATTAAAACTCATTGAAAGAATCGAATGGTTGTAGATCCACGACGTTCCATCCATTTATAAACTCTCAACAACGTTATGACTCCACATACATAAACACTATGCTCATGCACCTATTCATTTAGAAACAACATTAGAACATACATGCAATATATATACATGCAATTCTAATAACATCATAACCTGTATATGAATTATGAGATACATAGCACACAATGAATAGACAATTCATACTTATCTTTTGATTGAGAAGAATTTCATATCAACATGGTCTAGGAAAAGGTACCAAACCCTAGCAGCATTCCAAACAAAAGTTTCTCTTCCCCACATGCATGTCCAACCCCAGGAGTGTGGACCTTCACTGCCACACAATCCAGCAGTTGTTACACCTCCCTTTCCTTGGGCTTCAGCAACAAGCCATATCGAAAGTCTTAGAGCACCGTGGCTCGAGGAGTTCCATCTTCCCGCAGAGGTCTCCAATCAGAATCTTCCCTGAGCTACTCTTTGCAGTCAACATTCTAACTTTAGTCAAGATCATCTCATTTGCATCGCCCACATGCAGTTATCATGACAAAACATAAAAGAGTTCATTTAGGAACTCTAATTAGTTCATAAGGGAATTCAATTTTTTCCCCAAAACATGAAATTTTATTTCATAATTCATCTTGGTTGTTTCCATATTATGAATGCAACCATCCTTGTGGTTTTCCACAGGCACCAAACTGCATACCATTTTTCCTGCAATCCTTCATATTGCATACAACCAACAATTGTCAGTATTTCTTGTACATTATAATTCAACATGTACAACACCTTATGCAATGATCTTAGAAATGCCTGCACCTAGCAATTCAATCACAATTACCAAACAATTTAACCAAATAGAATGACTCATCATTCTATGCATATGCATGTTCATAATTAATAGCAGTAAGTTTATTATTTCAGTTTTCTGAACATAAAATTTTTTGTAGTCTCTATTCATGTGACTAACTGGCTTGCAAATTTCTTGTTGCAATGTTTACCAGTTATTGAAATGTTCTCAACTTCATTATTTATCAACATTTCAGCCATTAGTATAATTATTTCCATTCCAAAAACATATATGCATGTACTTACAAAATGCATTCAACAAAGTGCATTTAAGTATACAATTCCATGATGTATGAGTGCAACTCTTCCCCTTACTAGACATGAGTACAACTCTCAATGCCTATTTATTCAGTGCACCCTTGTATTGATTTACGTAATGCTCTTCATCTCAATCATGTATCTCACCATCCGTGAGTTGTAATTCTGGCCAATGTGTTGACACGTTCTCCACACACTTCCTATTGTTTTCCCAATTAATTGGATGCCTTCATTTTTGACCCGAACACTACACCAAGAATATAATTATGTGTTGTTCATTAGTGTTAGCAAAAAGGTTGCAGTCCCAGTTTTATTTAATGGTAGGAAAGTTTTAGTAATTGTGTGGCTCATAACCTTTCCATATCCATACCTTTCCATATCCAACCATTTCATGGTCTCATACATGACTATCTTACTAGAATTCATTCTTATAACAAGTTAGTATCTTTTAAATATTTGGTTGCTACCCCATAACCAAATTGACATGACATTCTACTATGTCAGTGTGTGCATTCAACAACTAAAAAGATTTGAATTAATATAGGCCTCCATCCTTTACCACATCCAGTGGTATGCATTCAATAATATAATTCTGTGATTTTATAAAATAACTCTGGCTGGGGAAATTCTTGCCTAAATTTCCTTTCAACAATTATGCAAAAAGAGTAATAAAAACTCATACCTGTATGACTCCCATTAAAAATTTTTATACTACCTGAATGTCTGATGGCAGTATAAGATTTCATGATTCTTTTATCAAACTTATAATCAACACTTCAAATTTTTGTTGCTTCCCTCCTTATGCAACAATATCACCAACAACACCTGCAAACACACAAGCATTATTTCCTCTGGCTGACTCAACAAGTCATAACATACTTGTTGCCATAGAAATTGCAACAACTTCTTTCCCATGTGCAACTTTTCCTTGTTGATCCTAGAAGTCTACAATTCTTCCCAGATTCTTGGATCTTCTTGTGCTCTCATTGTGATCAATGTGCATGATTATTCCGTCCCTAAGCACTTTCGACGCAGTACCCCCACCTCAGTGGGGTCTGATGACCTCCCGGTCAAAGGATCTTTCAATTTTCTCAGTCGAATTGACTCTTCGGGATCGTGATTGAACCCAAAAAAATTATGCACAGGTCCCCTTTTCTCCTTTAGGCACAGGTTCTATGGAATCCACAAGCTTTTCCTACACGCTGGTGAAATGCCAAGTTTAAGGTGCTAGCTCCTTTTGTATTGGCCCCTTCCTTCATATGGCTCTGGGCTATGAACTCACATAAGTGTTTGATTGTGGGCACGAACAAGAGTCATTTTAGGCCAACTCGCTTTTTTCCCCACAATTCACCTCTAGCTACAACATATCACCTTGTTAAAACCGTGGTATAAATTGCGACCTGCTCTCAGATTTTTAACATCCGAGCAAGTTCTGGCCCCACAATTATTCTCGACCATCGATCTTATGCTTTCGGCAATGATCCATGATCAACGGCTACTATCTATTATCCTTCCACACACGATCTCAGATCTACATGATCTATCAACATGTAGCTCCCTTCCAAATCAACGACTACAGTTGATTCCAACTCTCCGGCCCTTGGGAGTTTCAACTCTCAACTATCTTCTTTTCTTGTATGGAAATCTTCCGAAGTGGAAGATCTATTGATTCCTGTCACTACATATGTGCGGCTACGATTTACTCCGTGAATCTAGCCTTC
This sequence comes from Picea mariana, assembly GCA_032191745.1. Lineage (NCBI taxonomy): Eukaryota > Viridiplantae > Streptophyta > Pinopsida > Pinales > Pinaceae > Picea > Picea mariana. The sequence goes on from JASDQU010108323.1 coordinate 40,928, forward strand.
GGTAGTTTCAGTTCTCAACCTCTCGTTTCTTCCGGAAAGATTTCTCTAAAATGGTAGATCGTACATCCCCGACCCTCCAGAGACTAGGTAATGCTACCATGCAGAAATTACAACTTATATAATATATATGCATTTGAATGCATTAAACACATCTAACATAGAATTACTGCCATCATACAGACTTAAATAGAATTAAAAACAATTCATTCATGCAACGGAATACATGAAAACATACAAGCATCACAAAACATGCATAAAATACATAATTAAGCACAACAATGATACTTATCTTTTATCTGGAGTAAATCCACCAACTGCGTGTAGACCTTCCATGAACCTCCCAGCCTTAGACCACGCTGCTCATCACTCTCAGCAGTAGGTCACCCCTGAGCTGGGACTAAACTCCACAGAACAAGGGAATTCTAGGCTTGGCAAGGATGACAAGGAAGTTGCACAAAGAAACAGGAAGGATCTTTTATCCCAGGAGCCACTTATGCCCACAACACATAGACCCTCATTTCCCACACATATTCTCCACCCCAGGAGGATACACCTTCACTAATACAATTCCATCGGCTAGTACACCTCCCTTACCTTGGGCTTTAGCAACAGGCTGGACCAGAAGTCTCAGAATACTATGGCTACTAGGGGACTCGCTTCTAGGAGAACTCACCTCACAACAGACTCTCCTACCTAGGAGAGATGCTCACAGGCTTGACAACCTGCCTCTTCAACCAGTCTTCGAATCGGCTATAGTTGGGCACGGACGACAACAACAACAACAATCGGGAAAAATGGGTATGAACACCCAAGACAATAGTTGAACACTAGGACATATCAAGGATCAGTAAGAAACAATTGATGTTAGAAAGGCATACTCTGTCAAGTAAAGGTGTGGCCGCACAACCAACATTTATGACACAACACTACTCAGACAACAGAAAACCACAACCCAAAAATGGTTAAGGTATGAACTCAGTTCTGCAGGTGCAGATAGATTGGGTTCACCGAATTACATAGGTCGGATTCCCTTTCGGGTTCATGTGCAAGATGGGAGAATGGCAGGATGGAATACCTTCCCCATGAGGGTTTCCTTCACTGTTTGTAGATATGAAGATGCAGACGTAGAGGAAAAACATTTCACATGCAGCATGCGAGAATGCAGGATGACTCAGGCGGAGGATGGCAGAATGACTCACCAAAAAAAAACACAGTTGATGCTTCATCTGTTAACTACATGACCCCAAGTCGACACTTGTCTGCCTGGAGGTGCATGTGTTGGAATGTTCTCAGACAGAGGCAGAGTATGTGTGTTTTTCATTAATGGTAAAGATCAACATGATCAACAGAGCGATGATGGCATGACAATGGAAAGATCAACTATGAAGAAAAACAATTATTGTTGAATCTCATTCAGAATCCCTGATGACAGAATGTGCAGATATCAAAGAGAATGAGAAGAACAAAAAAACACAAGATAGAGAGAGACAACGAGTCAAGTCAAGTATGAACAAAGAAGAAGAATAGTGAAGCAGAGAAGATTTGTGGAACAGAGAAGAAGTGGTAAGAATTGATATATCTGTATTTTTTCTTATTCAATCAAGTATTCATAATCAAGGAGGTAGGGTGGTTCTAGGGAGGAATGTAGTCCTCTGTTGTTCAAGTTGGTGCTTGAATACTGGAAGTTAAAGATTTCATCTAGTTGTAGCTAGAAAATTAGGGTGGCAGGGTGGTGCTCGGGAAAACATAGAGTTTTCTATATACAAGTTGGTGCTTGTATAAATCCAGTTGGTGCTGGAACATTTAGGGAGTTGATGTTTCCTTCTAGTGGGTGCTAGAGAAACTAGAGAGTTGGTGCTCTAAAGCAATTCAGTGCTTGTAAAACAGAGGTAGTAGCCTCACATTGAGTTGGTGCTCAATTATAGATGATGTATAGAACTTAAAAGACTGCCTATCATTTCAAAGAAGAAGAGGTTTTCTCCCTTTGTGGGTTTCTTCATGAAAATCTGTCTCTGTGTATATTGTATGTGTGGTTGATGCTTATTATTTATGTTGTCTATATGCTGTATAATATTTATGATCACTTGGAGAAATATTAAAAATGTTCTTAATAGACTTAAGATTGTTTAAGCACAGTAACAACTGATTCACCCCCCCTCTCAGTTGTCTTAGTAATTTCAACAATTGGTATCAGAGAAGGTTCCTTTTATTCAAAGGTAGATCTATAAGCTAAACATGAAAAGTCACAAAGGGACTTCAACCACTAAGCCTCCTTTGTTTGATGGAACAAATTTTTCCTTCTGCAAGGTTAGAATGAGAACATACTTAATGGCCTTAGGTGCTGACGTTTGGGACGTAGTAGAGATTGGATATACAAAGCATGTTGTGCTAGCTTCCAAGGATGATAAGTTAGAGTTTATCTTTAATGCTAAGGGAATGAATGCTATCTTGAATGGACTTGCTGAAGCTGAGTTTGTAAAGGTGATGCATCTTGAAACTGCTAAAGCTATGTGGAATAAAATTATTACCAGTTATGAAGGAAATGAGAAAGTAAAGGATGCCAAACTTCAAACATATAGATTGAAGTTTGAAAAACTAAAGATGAATGAAGATGAAACAGTTAGCAAGTATTTTGTAAGAGTTGAAGAACTTGTGAATGCTATGAAGGGTCTTGGTGAGAAGATTGAAGAATCATTTTTGGTTGAGAAGATTTTAAGATCTTTGCTTGATAAATTTAATCCAAAAGTCTCTGCAATAGAAGAACTAAATGATCTTAAGACTCTGTCCATTGATCAACTCCTAGGAACACTAACTGCATATGAAATGAGAAATAGCAAAGATAAATCCACTACTAGAGAAGCATCTTTTAACGCAGACAAGAATATTGATTCAGACTTAGATGATATTGGGGAAAAATTTGTGAGAAGGTTAAAGAAAGGATCAAGAAAATATCAAGGCAAGCTTCCCTTCAAATGTTTTAACTATGGTAAGATAGGTTACTTTGCTTCTAAGTGTCCCCACTGGAAAAAACTCATTAGTTACAACATATACTATATCATATAATATATAATATAGCTAGTTAGTTGTAATTATAGTTTATGATGATGATTAAGGTTCACTCAGATCAAATTTTGTCTATCCAACCTTAAGAAGGTAACAAATTAATTAAATTTGTTTACAATTTTATTTTTCCTCTCAAAAAGATTTAAGAGAAACATTCCAAGATCACCATAGTTTTGATGAGTAAGAAGCTTAGGGAGGTCATTAATGTAACAAATTGTTTGAAATTGAGATATAATATGGGTATAGGTTTGAAATTCTAAGAGAAAGTGTTTTTCATCTTCAATAAAGGTGACATATTATTTTTTCCCACAATGTTTTGGCAATTGTCCAATTCCTAATTTCACTATGGAGATCTTGAGAATTTTTTCTTATTTTAGAAATGTTGTTTTTCTTATTTACACCAATTAATACTGAGATATAATTTTTATTTTATAGATTATGCTTGATCACCTCCTTATAGTATCTTAATTTTATTTTACCCTCTAATTATTTATTACACCACAATTTCTCTTCCAATTTAGATGTAATAATATTTCGAATATTATCCTTATTTTGCAATATGATCTCTTCCTTTATTCCCTAATGATTTAGCTAGTGTTGGGCATATTTATGCCATCCCTTCTTGAGCTAAATGTGATTTTGGATGGATTTTAAAGAAATTTTGGGAAGCCTCTTGTCATCCATGTTATTTAAATTGATCTTATACATTAGGTATTGTTGATCTAAATGAATGGTTTATGGTCTTAAGGTCAACCTTGGGAGGATATGACTCCCCCTGGTTTATGGTGTTAAGGCCAACCTCGGGAGGACAAATGACTGTAGAAGAAAAGGACAAAAAAAGGAAAAGGGTTGTTGCTTGACTCACTATGATGGAAAGAACTTATAACCTTTACTTTCTTGCAGTTGGTTCCTTTGTAGGTGTATATTGTAGTTGAGGTGGCATAACCACTGTAACTGTTTCTTGATTTTCTAGTTCAGTAATTCTGATTGACGCCTTTTACAACCACTCCTCAATGTACTCCCTTAAAGGTGCCATGGTAATTTCATATTTAATTTTAATTTCAAACCACTGATTTTCAGATTCCCTCAAATATATCTTTGATTGATGCAACGTATCATCCACTTCATCATTCCTGCTAAAATATTGAACTAACCATTTTTCAACTTCATCTTCAGAAAATTCTAGATTTTTGGTAAATTCATTTGCCCGAGCAACTTTCAATGCATTAAGTTGTCCCCTTAAATATTATTTTGATAGGATCATGGTATCCATCAATAAATTGGGACTATTCAATTCTTTAGCAAGACTAACAAGTTTGAGAAACAAATCACTCTTTTTATTCCCTAAGACATAAATTTCATTTATCATTTCTCTTAATTCTTTGATTCTCCTTAACTAGCATGCATTGATCTGTTTCATATGGTAAGGAAAATAAAGTTTTTTTCTTTCCTCAGGGATTCATTTAATCTTGAAACTTTGGCTGAAAATGTATTTACAACTCCCTTGAAAAATCGTTCATCATTTTCCAAATCCTTTTGCAAGTATTCTTTAAAATTATGTATTTTGGACAAAAAACTAGCAATACTTTGGGAAAGCTCTTGAATTTCTTGAATTACATAATTTATCTTATGTATGGCATCACCAACATATTTTCTTGCAGCTTGCAATAAGCTTGGTGAGCCTTTGTATTTTGTACTTCTTTCTGGGGTGTCCTCTAGCTCAAGTGCATGTTGAATTGAATTCAAAGGTTCTGTAAATAATGGTATCGGTACCAA
>JASDQU010108323.1:67736-81641 GCA_032191745.1 Picea mariana
TTATTTCTGGTGCAACGAAGGGGATGGGTGACACATGTATGGGGAGGATTTGTCTGAATTAAATTTTTGAACAATAAATTAAATGGGAAATTGGGAAAGAGATGACTTAGAATCTCTATATAAAGGAGTGAGGAGGAGGATGGTGGATCTCTAATGTTATGCGTAACGTTACAGTGAAGAATTTTAGGTTGGACTGACTTAGCTTGTGGGAGTTGGGATACCCAACTCGGTGAGGAGTGGTAGCTCGGCCTTGCAAGGCAGGTTGGGAGCGAGATGTTCTCTAGTTTAGTGTGCGTGGCCCCTTTGCGGCTTGGGGGGCTAAGGGGGAAGAAGATTACCCCTAGAGTTGGTTGGGAGGTACCAGTGAAGTCTCATAAGTCAGAAAGAGGGCGCTGCATGGAGTGCGTGGGACAACGACTCAAAGAGGATGACTTGGGATATGGTATGCTTACTTTTATTCTGCATGATAGATTATTATTATACCTTATACTTTGAATTTTNAACATTTTAATTGTGAAATTAATTTCCCCATAGTCTTAAGCTCCCTGCTTGACTTGTTTCCTTTAGCATTCGATCCTTGAATATTGTGACTGTCCGACTGGTTTTACTGATTTGTTGTGAAGGGTTGTGCTTTTACTTCGTCCTCATCCCTAGTTCGTCATTCCTCACCCAGTCGATCAAGAGCCGAATCCACGATCATCACTTTGGTGCACAGTGACCTATATATTCTAATGCCCTACTTTTCTGTGCATGGATTATGAGCGAAGGATGTATTTTCCTAGTTGATTACCCCTTCTTATATCAGCGTTGATCTCCACCTTGCTTTGGTATTTGCATGTTATATCACCTCTGCGTCTTAATCGTTCTCGACATTTGAAAAATGTGCCTAGTATTCGCTTCTTTTCAACACCCTCAACCACAATTTTAAACTCTGCATTTTTATATATTGAATGTGTTTTAATTGCTCGATATATTTCTCTGCGTTGAATGCATTTTCATTGCTGGATATATTTCTCTACGTTTTTATATATTGAATGTGTTTTCATTGCTGAATATATTGCTCTATGTTTTTATATATTGAATGCGTTTTCATTGCTGGATATATTTCTCCATGATTTCATATATTGAATGTGTTTTCATTGCTGGATATATCACTGTGCGTTTATAATTCTTTTGGCCTGCGATTTAATTCTTCTTCGCAATTATAATGTAATTCGTGGGTGAATTAACACGACAAATTTACCCTTTTGTTTTCACATTCTTTAGACTGCAATTTCTTTAACCACTCAGCTATAGAAATGTGTTTTCCCTCTGCTTATATTTTTACTATGATAGCGATTTTACCCAACTAAAACTATCATGTTAAAACTCAGCTATTGATTTTTTTTTTTTTTAATAATTGCTTGGCCACGAGTTTTCTCCTTCTGTAATCTACTGTATTTTTAATTCAGCATGATTATACAGTTTTATTGGTGATAAGAAATCCCATAGAACAGTTGGACTGCTACGAATGTACTTTTTCCCTTGGAATATACATAATGAATTCAAATCACAAAATTCATGTTAGTAGACATAATTTGTGAATTGTGAATCTTGAGGCTGTTTTAAGGATATTGTGTTCTGTTTATCTTCAAATTTCTTCTTGAACTCTTGGATGCAAGCAACGTTTTCGTTTGAGTTAGCTAAGGAAGATTTTAATACCTCTCACTAGATTAGGGATTGATTAGCTGTTAGTAGTAATTAAAAGCATTTAATAAGTCGTGCAAGATTTCTGCGAATTCATTCAGTCAAACAAATAACACCCATTCAGACCGTAGTACAGTAACACTCATTTCCATGTGGGGAGGCAATTTAAGAGCGTAAACATTTATGATGAGGTATTATTAGAATTTGGCATGGGCGAAAACGTTTTGTTTGACTGTAACCAACTGTGTTTTTCAATGAAGTTTGGACATTTTGGCCCATATTTTGGTTAGGTTGGTTGGTGCGGCCATCCTTAACCCTATTATTCTAGATTTGGTTGAGGCTCAGTCGCTTGTAGATCTGGTTCATAGGAGAATCCCAGCCTTTGGTGATGACCCCAATCTACCATAAATTTACAGTGGGTACTAGATATTTAGAGATGATGAATATTCAGTTACGATGAACAGAAAGTTACGATGAATGTTAACATATTTTTACTATGAACGATTTACCTAGATTTTGGGAGCGATAACCTGAGGAGTGATGGCTAAGGTTGACCTTTTTCTGTAGTTTAGTAGTGTCTAGTTTTCTGCTTCAAATTGAATGTTTACACAACATTTACACTGTCATAAATTAATTTCATACAACGATGTTAATGGTATGCATTGCCGAATTTTTTGTACCTACCATTGAACATTTAACCAACAACATGAAAATATCCCTCTTTAATGGCATTGTCATTACTCAACAGTTTTTTTTAACGTTAATAGGCAGCTCGTTATTTTTAGTACGGTTAATATAGCTAGATGGCATGTTGTAATTTAATTTGTTAATAAGTGTTATAATTGTAGCATTCTACATTGATATTGCTAATATTGTTATATAATGTTAATTGCTAGTTAGATTGTAATTATGGATTAATTTAGAATTGCCCAATTAGATTGTAATTAATGATTGAATTAGATTGGTGAGTATTGACTAAATTGTAAATTAGACTTGCTAGATTAGATTGTAATTAATGATTAAATTAGATTGGTGAGTATTGACTAAATTTTAAATTTAGACTTGCTAAATTAGATTGTAATTAATATTAAATTAGATTTGTAATTATTGAATAATTTAGACTTGATTAATGGTTTGGGTTGTTGGCGAAGTCGTGTAACAACTTGTGTTTTTCTTGTTGACGTCATCCTGCGTCTTGCTAACCCGTTGCTTGGGGGTGTGGGTGAAGTCTTCTTGACAGTGATTCTGGCTCCTAGCGTGTTGGGTTTATCTTGAGTCATTGATCCAGATAGATTATGTTGTGCCAAGGTTATTTACGCACCCATGACCACAGTGCAACATGATTCCTGATGAGGGAATCATTGCACGCCCTATTGGATAGAGGCAAATGATAACTTGGCTGGAGTCTGTGCCTTCCGTGTGAGTGTTGTTGATCGTTGTAAGTTTTCTATTGGCACATGGGATGAATTCCTTCATGTGTTTTGTTGTGCGCCATCACAGTTCTAGTTAACTGGTTTTTGAGGACATTGTGTCAAGATGGGGATGTTCTCCCTTAGTCGTAGGCATGGTCATGTTTGTGTCAGGCGGGTAGTCATTTCTCCTTGTTGTTTTATGCAGGTTTCTCCCAGTTTCTCTTGTGCTAGTGCGTGGAGTCATAGTTGCATGTTGCATGTTCTGCGAGAGTGGTGCTCGCTGTCAAATATGTTGTTTAGATTTAATCATTGTTGTCGTCCTGTTTTAGAAAAAAAAAAAAAATTGAACTTTTTGCTTCGCTTGTAGTCGTAACGATGGGGTCGTTACAAATAACAAAAAATAATCAACTAGAAGTAAATGAAAGTATAAACTAAACAATTAATCATGCAAAAACACACTTACAATCACACACTACCAGCACCTGTTCATGGAAGAGGGCCCTTCCTCCACCGAACAAGGTTGGGTTTTCACGGATTGGATTTACAATTTTGAATTATGAAACCATCGAAATATATTATTAAGATGGAAATAATATAACATAATTCATATTGGATCTAGTCAACAAAACATATGCTTCCTTGCTCCTTCTAGCCCCTTGTTGTAGTTAATCGATTAATTTAAATACATAGAGAGCCAAGGGACTGTAAATCATAACTGGTTTCCCCCAAATTGGAATTCCTCGTATATGACTAGATTACAAAATGATTTTCATTACAATTTTATACTATCTACAATAGGTCAATCAAACAATATCAGATGTCAATGATCCCTACAACTCCAATCAACTGAGAATGGGAAGAATTTGGTTTCAAAATTGAGAAAAAGTTGAAGATTGGTCGCAACAATAAATATGGGAATTACATCCTTAGGAAAAAGGTCGTATCTCCTAATCCATTGACTTTATAAGGATTTCACGGTGCAAAAACTTAATTGAGTCCGTTCTAGAAAAAATCCATGTCTCAAATTTTTGATATTTCTCCTCATATGATTATAAATCACACGTGAAGATCATTAATTTTTTGGCATATGTTTGATTGAGATCACTTGAACACAAGATGGAGATTGCCATGTTGGACCTGGGTGTGAATTAAGGATCACAAATCCATGTCATTGAACTTGGGAAAAAAAAACCCGTTGTAGATTTCCACGTGGAGGTGCGCTAGTATGCCAACCTTGGAGGTTGGAACCATGAGTGTTGCTACTTAAGAAATTGCAGCAAACAAAAGAATGATGTCACTTAAAATTGCATTATAACTGTCTTTAGTAAGATCATGCATAATAATCCTTAATTCATTAAAAATAAAGGAAAATGATCATTATTTAACCACTAAAGCATAAATAGGTATGATATGGTGTTTTACGAGAAATTACAGTAAATGGAGTGATAGATGAGCGGTAAGAGGAAGTAAAAGGAATGAAATGGATGTCTAGAAGTGATACTAATTGTGACAAATCAAAGAACCAACATCTCCCCCAAACTAAATATGTTGCATGTCCTCATGCAACTGAATACCTTTGCATCCAAGTTGTAAGGACCCATCTAAATGTTTCCTTCATTTATTTTTTTCATGAACAATAATCGACTCTTCTTTCCCAACTGATGATGCTAGTAGAATACAATAATTWTTTCCAAATAASACTTTGAAACCTCTTCAAACAATGATTGTCCCATTTTTGCAAAGTTTACATTTCTAATAAAAGAGTCATCTTCAAAAACATGTCAATATTGGTCAATCRTGAACAAAAATASGTGCTCKAACTTACTATTTCTAAATTCCTTGTCACCTAGATCATCTTAGCAGTGATATGTTCAATTTACATAGCCAACATACCTTCAAAAGCAGTTCTTAAGTGATTTGTAGCAATTTTGATGGAGTAACAACAATCTRCAACAAGTAACAACATGCTTCTACAAGTAACAACAAGTTTCTACAATTAACAACAACTCCAGCTCCACCACCACTCCACCACCTAAGATGAAATAGATGAAGGGTTTTCACCCCATGGAAGTTGCATCTATATAAAATATTGCATCAATGGGACTAGATTTTAGGATTTTAAACTCTCAATCAAACAATTTATCTCAATGGAGGGTTATTATAAAGATTTATTGAGTGCCTAAACAAGGATTTTCAAAATACCTCGATTGAGGTATTTGTGGGTTAAGAAAATTTATTTAGTTGAGGTCCCTGTGCATTTCTATTGCAAATAGAAATAAGGGCCTCATAACCCATTTTTCATTGTTTTTATAAGAAAAGATATATCGATTGAGTTTTATAGTTCAATTAAGTTCCTAACTCTTGATCAAGCTCTATAGCTTGATTAAGGTTTTTCTTAACTCGTACAAGAACCTCAATCAAGGTTTTTCTCAACCATATAAGATCCTTGATCAAGGGTTTGTTTTTTCCATTAAGAAATCTCAATCGAGGGATTATTTAATGTCTTTATCGAGCTATGAATACCTTGATCGAGCACTTTAAATTATTTCGATGTATGGTCATAACAAGTAATATTTCACCTTCTTTCTTGAAAAAAATTGTTTCCATAAATTCACCCATAGACATATGCATTATGCATGCATAATTGAAATTGAATAAATGAATATCATATATACCTATATAAGAAAACTTATGATCTCATGTTGCATGCATAATTAAAATTGAATAAATGAATATAATATATACTTATATAAGAAAACTCATGACCTCATATTATGATATAACTTGACATACAATATCTCAAATAATTTATATATACAACTACATTTAATCAACTCTAAGCCAATAAAAAATTAATAATAATAATAATAATAAATTTAATCTCTATTAAATAGGATTTCAAAATGTAGAACACTTCAAATTCTTAAAGAAGAAAAGAAATAGAACTTCCAACAAATTTCTAATTACATGAAATTCAAAAGCTTGAGAATATAGGTTTGACCAATGTGTTACTAAATAGAGTGGTTAATTCAATTTCAAATGGACTTGCAATAGAAACAAAAAGGCCATGGATTCTAATATGTATGAAGATGATAATGTAATTGAGCGAAAGTCTTATGAAAAGACTATGAAAATTGTTAGGATAGATTTAGATAAAATAATTAGAGAAAAATAAAATAAATGTTAATAATAATATTAAATAAAAATACATTAATATTAAGGTTAATTTTAATGACTAAAGTTAACCAATTATGAGCTATGTAATATTATTTATTTATTTTTTTAAATAACATTTTTATTTAAATTAGAAATAAATGATGGCAATGGAATGGAAGGTTAACACATTTTTTTTTTAATAATATTTTATTTTTTCAAAATAAATTGTATGAGAGTGGAAAAGTCATTGAAAGTATAAATAGTAATGAAAGTAAAACAAATACATCTAAGATAATTTAGATTAATAAAATTGTAAACCTTCCATTACTAACCTTTCCAATCTATTACTATTATATTTAAATATAAATAAAATAGTAATAAATAAATATTATTTTTAAATTTTCAATTCAATAGAAATATATATAAATCAACTCAATCAACCCTTTTTCATTTATATACATATAAATCCATCTTTTATGTTAAACATGAAGTTAATACATATCATTTAAAAATTATTTCTAAATTTACTTTATGAAAATTCCATTTTATTACTATATTTTTTTTCTAAAATTATAAATCCATCACTACTAAAACTAAACTAAATTTATTATAAATCATATTTTATAATTTAATAAAGAAAAAATAATAATATTAATCTATAATTCTTTAATAACAACTCATAAATATTCATAACAAAAATTTACTTCTAAATTCTTAACTCCATAAAAATAACTACATCTTCACTCCAAATTAAAAATATCAAATATTTTAACTCCAAATTAAAAATATCAAATATCTATCTTTCAAAGTACAAACTTTTCCTCTAAAAAAATTTATTATATTTAACTTCTTAACTCCAAATTAAATATATCAAATATATCTTTCAAAGTACAAACTTTTCTTCTAATTTTTTTTGTTATTAAAATATATTTAACTTTTTCGGTAATTAATAAAATAAAAAATGAGATACATCTGAACTAATGTACATTGATAAAATCATAACTTTTCCACTGTCACATTTAAATGCACCATTCAATTTACTTTGAGATTTTAGTCAAAAAATAAATATATGAACTACCTCAGTGAATGATTTTCATTTTACAATTTGTATCAAACTTCCACATTACATCGATGTGATGCGGATCACTGTATTATTTACTCATTTATGTTTATTGAAATAACATGTTCATGATGGGATGCATCTGCCAAATGCAAAGTCAAATGGTTATTGAAATTCTTGATGGCCCCACCAAACAACAGAAATCAATGTTCATTCGATCTTGAACAATGTACGAAATTTTGAGGCGCATGGAAATGACCTTAGTGATAATTTTGTAGATAAGATTGCAAAGTTCTATCTGTCTAAATTTCTTAGGATGCGTTACCCTTTCTTCCTTTGGGATGAGTGTGAGGAAAGTGGCATTTAAGGTTGAGAGAACTTGCCCTGAAGTTCTTGATTCCTCCACCACTTGCCATGCTTCCTCTCTAATCATTGGCCAACAGTAATGAAGTATTTCGTGAAACCATCTGGACCTGTAGCTTTACCTCAGGGAATTTATTTAACTTCTTGATCCACCTCATCTTGGGTGATGGTCCTTGTTAGGGCTTCATTCTGTTCATGCGTGACTAGGGAGGGTATGTGCCTGGTGTTTTTGCGGATCACGGACATTCTATCTTCGATTGGTTTTGTTAGGGGATCTTTGTAGTAGTTGGTCAGCTCCTCTGTTATTTTGTCATGGTCCCTGATGGGGTTTCCATGGTCATCCTCCAGTTGAGTGATCCTATTGATGTATCTTCGGTACACCATGGATCAGTGAAAGAACTTGGTGTTCTTTTCGCCCTCTTTAAGCCAATGTACTCTATATTTTTTCCTCCAGAGTATTTCCTCCTATTCCTTTCTCTCTTCTAGCTCTACCTTGAGTTCCTCCTCTTCCCTCATTGAGGTTGTTGTTATGTCCTCGATAATGAATATCTTTTGCAATGTTTCCATGGATTGCTCAATTTCCTGCATTCTTTGCAGAATGTTCCCAAATACATTCTTATTCCAGCTCTTTTGTTGTGCTTTAGAGCTTTTGAGCCGTTGTTGGAGTTTGTACATGCATATGTCATGGTCTATTCCTGCTTGTGCCCACCATGATTTTGGAATATTTTGAAAGTCTGGGTGAGTGAGCCAGAATTTCTCAAATCAGAAGGGTTTGAGTTTGGGCGCGGCTTCGGTATCAAGATAGAGCAATATTGGCCAGTGATATGAGCCTGGTTTTGGGAGGATGTTGGATTCAATGATTGGATCCTCTAACAATAGTGTTTATGAGATGAGGAAATGGTCCAATATGCAAGCCACATGTTGATGCCGAGATCTACGATTGGACTAGGTGAAGATACCATTCCTAGTTTCTATATCTATTAAATCAAGTTGATCTATGAGGGCTTGGAACTTACCACTATCTTGATGAAGCCACTTGGTACCTTTTGTTTTTTCCTCCAATGCTAGGATGATATTGAAATCACCTCCCAGCAACCAATTAGACAAACCCAACAATGCTTTGATAGTGTCTATTCTCTTCAAAAATAGTTCTTTGTCCTGAGCACTTTGGGGCCTATACGCGTTTGTGATCATGCCTTCTTTGGTTGACCCTATGACTTTGAAGTGAGCCGTGAGCATGCCAATCGTGGAAAATTGTTGATCTATTATGACTGTAGCTGGGTTCCACAATATTTCTAGGAATGTTACCACTCCATTGGATACTGTGTGAATGGAATCACAAACTCTCCAACGGTGCCGGAAAATGTCCTCAGCTTCTTCTCTAACACATTTTGTTTCCTGTAAAAGGAGAATGTCTGGATTCTCAATATGAATACAGTTTCAAATATTCCTCTTCTTGGATCTTCCATTGAGCCCTCTTATATTCCATGTTACAATATTCATCATGATGAGTTATGAGGTGGATGGAGATATCCCTTTGTGAGTCTCTAGATCTTCCCTGAATTGAGCATATAATTGTCCACCTCCTTAATGATTTTTTGTGCAGATTTTCACCCTCGTCTCTTGCTTTCAGAGGAGGTTCATTTGATCTCAGTGTCTGGGTCTAAGGAGATCCCTAATCTTGAGGTGGAGCCTTTTGTGGAGTCGATAAATATTTTATGTACCTTTCTAAGTTGTTCCACTAGGATGGTTTGCAAATCCTTTATATTGAAGGCTTCCTCCAGTTTTTCTAGATATTTGTTCGCCAAATCTTGCTCATCAAGTTGCATTAGAGTATCCCCACTTTCCTTTGGCTTGTTCATATACGACTGTCCTGCTAGGCTTGTGTGTTGGTTTTGTTTTTTTCCTGGTTTCGCTTGGTTCATGGATTTACCCTTTTCCTTGTCCTGGTTGTCTTTATTGTGTAGATCTCTGACATCCTCCTCCCACGGGAGTTGGTTAAGAATGTCGAAGGAGTTTTTGGTGGGTATTTTATGAGCACTTTCTTAAGTTTGTTTTCTAGGTGGATGTTGTTTCCTGCTTGTAACCGTGGTTTAGGATTCCTTTTTCTTCCCCTCTTATGCTTTTAGATTCTTTGCATTCAAGGGAAAATCGCGGAAAAGATGGCCATGTTTGTGGCACTTCCTGCAGCAAAAAGGAATGTGCTCATAATCCATTGTTTGATTCAAGTCCTCATCCTAGTATTCTAGGGTTACTGAACCTGATAAATCCTTTTATATGTCCATGTAGACACAGATTCGAGCGTAGGAAGTGTATTTTCTCTTCTTTGTGGATTTCAAATATTTGACATATATTCCCACCGTATTCCCTATACCCATTAGGATTTCCTCTAGATAGAATTATTGTGGTAGGGAATATAGTCATATCCATACCAGAGCCATTGTGAAATCTTATTTCTCTGGGCTGAAGCGGTCAGTCCAGAATCTAAGGAATAACCTCGCTGAGTTGTAGAACTATGCCCATTATACAAAATTATATCCTTATCTTCCATACTGTAGAGGATGATCTTAAAAAAACCCTTGGAGCTCAGTTGCACTTCATAGTCTCCCTTGGGGTTCCACCAGTCTTTGATCCATCTCATGAGATCTCATTCTGAAGGACAAAGACCAAGAAACTTTCCTATGAGATTGTGCTCCCTCATGAACTGGGTGTGTTCCCCAACCCTGGGTGAGCTTATGGTATATCATGGAAGTTTATCAAATTGGGGGATGCATTTTCTTGGTTCCCATCCACGAGATGTATTTGGATGAGACGTTCTCGACTCAACATCCATTGATTTCCTAAATCCATGTTCCTTGACTAAGCCCTGATCTCTCAAGTGGGGAGATGGCTCGAATGTGGGTCGCTTGGCTCACAATCCTTCTCTGTCATTGGCGGCTACATTCTGGTTTGAGGGGGTTTCCCCCCCTGTTTCTGGGTTCATCATGTGTGGTCAACAGAAACGTATTGGTTCTTCCCGGCTACTCTAGTGTGACCGTTTTGTCTATAGGGGGGGAACGGTGCATGCAATGTAGGGTTTTTTTAGGGTTTTTTCTAGCCACTTCCTCTCCCCTCTACCCAACCGATCGATCTCCACCCTAGCCCCTTGTTGTATTTAATTGATTAATTTAAATACATAGAGAGCCAAGGGATTGTAAATCATAACTGGTTTCCCCAAAATTGGACTTCCTCATCTATGACCAAATTACAAAATGGTTTTAATTACCATTTTATATTTTCTACAATGGGTCAATCAAACAAGATCATATGTCAAGGATCCCTACAACTCCAATCAGCTGAGAATAGGCCAAATTTGGTTTTGGAATTGAGAAAAAGATGTCAATCGGTTGCAATATTAAATATGGGAATTGAATCCTTAGGAAAAAGGTCGTATCTCCCAATTCATTGAATTTCTATGGATTTCACAGCAAGAAACTTAATCCAGCCCATTCTAGACAAAATCCATGTCTTGAATTTTTGATATTTGTCCTCATATGATCAGAAATCACACGTGAAGATCATTAGTTTTTTGGCACATGTTTGATTGAGATCACTGACCACAAGTTGGAGGTTTCCATGTTGGACCTGGGTGTGAATTGAGGATCACAAATCCATGTCATTGAACTTGGGAACAAAACCCCTATTGTGGGTTTCCACACGGAGGTGCGCTAGTATGCCAACCTTGGAGGTTAGAACCATGAGTGTTGCTACTTAACAAATTGTAGCAAACAAAAGAATGTTTCCACTTGAAATTGCCTCATAAACCATCATTAGTAAGATCATGCATAATATTCCTTAATTTATTAAAAATAAAGGAAAACGAGCATTCTTTAACCACTAAAGCATAAATAGGTATGATATGGTGTTTTACAAGAAATTGCAGTAAATGGAGTGATAGATGAGCGGTAAGAAGAAGTAAAAGGAATGAAATTGATGTCTGGAAGTGATATTAATTGTGACAAATCAGCGAACCAACATCTCCCCCAAACTAAATATGTTGCATTTCCTCATGAAATTGAATACCTTTGCATCCAAGTTGTAAGGACCCATCTAAATGTTGCCTTCATTTATTTTTTTCATGCACAATAACCAACTCTTATTTCCCAACTGATGATGCTATTAGAATACTATAATTCTTTCCAAATATCACTTTGAAACCTCTTCAAACAATGACTATCCCATTTTTGCAAAGTTTACATTTCTAATAAAAGAGTTATCTTCAAAAACATGTCATTATTTTCCAATCCTGAAACAACATAGTTGCTCTAACTTATTATTTCTCAATCCCTTGTCACCTAGATCATATTAGTAGTGATATGTTCAATTTCCATAGCCAACATACCTTCGAAAGAAGTTCTCAAGTGATTTGTAGCAATTTTGATGGAGTAAAAATAATCTGCAACAAGTAACAACATGATTCTACAAGTAACAACAAGTTGCTACAAGTAACACCAATTCCATCTCAACCACCAGTCCTCCACCTGAGATGAAATAGATGAAGGGTTTTCACCCCATGGAAGTTGCATCTATAGAAACTTTTGCATCAATGGGGCTAGATTTTAGGATTTTAAACCCTCAATGAAGCAATTTATCTCAATGGAGGGTTATTATAAAGATTTATCAAGTGCCTAAACAAGGATTTTCAAAATACCTCGATTGAGGTATTTGTGAGTTAAGAAAATTTATTTAGTTGAGGTCTCTGTGCATTTCTATTGCAAATAGAAATAAGGGCCTCATAACCCATTTTTCGTTGTTTTTATAAGAAAAGATATATCAGTTGAGTTTTATAGTTCAATTAAGTTCCTAACTCTTGATCAAGCTCTATAGCTTGATCAAGGTTTTTATTAACTCGTAAAAGAACCTCAATCAAGGGTTTTCTCAACCCATATAAGATCCTTGATCAAGGGTTTGTTTTTTCCATTAAGAAACCTCAATTGAGGGATTATTTAATGTCTTTATCGAGCTATCAATGTCTCGATCGAGCACTTTAAATTATTTCGATGTATGGTCATAAAAAATACTATTTCACCTTCTCCCTTGCAAAAAAGTGTTTCCTAACTTCATAGATTCACCCATAGACATATGCATTATGCATACATAATTGAAATTGAATAAATACATATCATATATACCTATATAAGAAAACTCATCATCTCATGTTGCATGCATAATTAAAATTGAATAAATGAATATCATATATACTTATATAACACAAATCATGACCTCATATTATGATATAAATTGACACACAATATCTCAAATAATTTATATATACAACCACATTCAATCAACTCTAATACAATAAGAAATAATTAATAACAATAACAAAAACAACAACAACAAAAACATATTTAATCTTCATTAAATATGATTTCAAAATGTAGAACACTTCAAATTCTTAAAGAAGAAAATAAATATATAGAACTTCCAACAAATTTCTGATTACATGAGATTCAAAAGCTTGAGAATATAGGTTTGACCAATGCCTTACTAAATAGAGTGGTTAATTCAATTTCAAATGTCCCTACAATAGAAACAAAAAGGCCATGGATTTGTAACATAGCCAGCCACCCACAGGTCAGGGTACGCTACCTTCAAACCCGCCCTTGGAATTCTTTCTCTTACCGATACCTTCTTAAAATTTAAGGATGCATAAAAGAAGAGACTTTAATGACATGCACAGTAGTAGTCAGCAAAGATGCATAGTCTAAAGATTCAATTAAAGGATAATTAAATATACAACGGAAATACATTCATATACATGTAAATGATACCATAACAGAGAGCACTTATCTATATGAAAGATGACACCAACTGGCTGCAGACCAATGATGTTCCATCCAACCGTAGACACTATTGTTCCAAAACTCAACAACAACGTCACCCCCGAGCCAGGGCTATGAATCCACAAGGAGGGTTCCAGAGTGTTACTTTTCTTCCCAAACTAGTCAACACCCAAGCTCTCACAAGCTTCCCAGCTCTCACAGCAATCCAAGTACACATATCTCTTCTACCCAGCTTGCACCACCCGAGAGAACACACCTCCACCCTTCTCTGTCACGCAGTCCCTAAGGAAGTCCTTCTCCTTATTCAAGCTCCAACGCAACTGGTCCAGAATATCAATGATGGAGCTCTCAAGACTCGCAACTGTGAGCAATGTTGGACATAATCCAATGCATCTTAGAATTG
>JASDQU010108323.1:146189-160635 GCA_032191745.1 Picea mariana
CTATTTTTAATTTAGATAAAATATTATTTACAAAATAAAAAATAATTTTTAACATTACATAGTTCATAATTTGTTAACCTTAGTCATTAATATCAACATTAATATTAATGTATTTTTATTTAACATTATTATTAACATTTATTTCATTTTTTATTTAATTATTTTATCTAAATTCATCCCAACATTTTCGAGGACTTTTGCTCAATTACATTATCATTATCATCTTGTGACATATTAGAATCCATGGCCTTTTTGTTTCTATTGTAGGTCCATTTGAAATTAAATTAACGACTCTATTTAGTAAGGCATTGGTCAAACCTATATTCTCAAGCTTTTGAATCTCATGTAATTAGAAATTTGTTGGAATTTCTATATACTTCTTTTCTTCTTTAAGAATTTGAAGTGTTCTACATTTTGAAATCATATTTAATGGAGATTAAATTTGTTGTTGTTGTTGTTATTAATTATTTCCTACTGGTTTAGAGTTGATTGAATGTGGTTTTATATATAAATTATTTGAAATATTGTGTGTCGTTATATCATTATATAAGGTCATGAGTTTTCTTATATAATTATATATGATATTAGTTTATTTAATTTTAATTATGCGTGCAACATGATATTATGAGTTTTCTTATATAGGTATATATGATATTCATTTATTCAATTGCAATTATGCATGCATAATGCATATGTTTATGGGTGAATCTATGAAGGTAGGAAATACTTTTTTTGCAAGAAGACATTAAATAATCTCTCAATTGAGGTTTCTTAATGGAAAAAAAAAATCCTTATCAAGGATAGTATATGGTTGAGAAAACCCTTGATTGAGGTTCTTGTATGAGTTAAGAAAAACCTTGATCAAAATATAGAGCTTGATCAGGAGTTAGGACTTTAATTGAACTATAAAACTCCATCCATATATTTTTTCTTATAAAAACAACAAAAAAATGGGTTATGAGGCCCTTATTTCTATTTGCAATAGAAATGCACAGGGACCTCAACTAAATAAATTTTCTTAACCCACAAATACCTCAATCGATATATTTTGAAAATCCTTGTTTAGGCACTTGATAAATCTTTATAATAACCCTCCATTGAGATAAATTAATTGATTGAGGATTTAGAATCCTAAAAACTAGCCTCATTGACGCAAAATTTTCTATAGATGCAACTTCCATGGGCTGAAAACCCTTCATCTATTTCATCTTAGGTGGTGGAGCTAGAGTTGTTGTTACATGTAGCGTCATACTGTTACTTGTTGCAGATTGTTGTTACTCCATCAGAATTTCTACAAATCACTTGACCACTGCTTTCGAAGGTATGTTCGCTATGTAAATTGAACATATCACTACTAGGATGATCTAGGTGACAAGGGATTGAGAAATAATAAGTTAGAGCACCTATTTTTGTTTATGATTGCCCAATAATGACATGTTTTTGAAGATGACTTTTTTATTAAAAATGTAAACTTTGCAAAAATGGGACAATCATTGTTTGAAAAGTTTTCAAAGTGCTATTTGAAAAGAAGTATTGTATTCTACTAGCATCATAAGTTGGGAAAGAAGAGTTGGTTATTGTGCATTAAATAAATAAATGAAGGCAACATTTAGATGGGTCCTTACAACTTGGATGCAAAGGTATTCAGTTGCATGAGGACATCCAACATATCCACTTTGGGGGAGATGTTGGTTTCCTAATTTGTCACTCTATCACTCCATTTACTACAATTTTGGTATAATACCATATCGTACTTATTTATACTTTAATGGTTAAATAATGTTAGTTTTTCTTTATTTTTAATAAATTAAGGATTATTATGCATGATCTTAGTGAGGCAATTTCAAGTGGAAACATTCTTTTGTTTGTTGCAATTCCTTAAGTAGCAACACTCATGGTTCCAACCTCCAAGGTTGACATACTAGCGCACCTCCACGTGGAAATCCACAACAGGGGTTTTGTTCCCAAGTTCAATGACATGGATTTGTGATCCTCAATTCACACCCAGGTCCAACATGACAACCTCCAGATTGTGTTCAAGTGATCTCAATCAAACATGTGCCAAAACATTAATGATTTTCAAGTGAGATTTCTTATCATATGAGGACAAATATAAAAAATAAGAGACATGGATTTTGTCTAGAATGGGCTCAATTAAGTTTTCTCGGTGTGAAATCCTTAGAAAGTCAATGGATTGGGAGATACGACCTTTTTCCTAAGGATGTACTTCCCATATTTACTATTGCTATGGGTTGTCAACTTTTTCTCAATTGCAAAACCAAATTTTGCCTATTCTCAGCTGATTGGAGTTTGTAGGGATCCGTGACATCTGATCTTATTTGATTGACCGATTGTAGACAATATAAAATTGTAATGAAAACCATTTTGTAATATTTCACAATAATATAAAATTGTAATGAAAACCATTTTGTAATCTATCACGACAATATAAAATTGTAATGAAAACCATTTTGTAATCTGGTCATAGATAGGAAGTTTGATTTTGGGGAAACCAGTTATGATTTGCAGTCCCTTGGCTCTTTATGTGTCCCTTGGCTCTTTATGTATTTAAATTAATTGATTTACTACAACAAGGTGCTAGAAGGAGCAAGGAAGTGTATTTTTTATTGACTAGATCCCATCTGAATTATGTTATATTATTTCAATCTTAATAATATGTGTCGGTGGTTTCATAATTCAAAGTTTTAAATCCAATCCGTGAAGACCCAACCATGTTCAGTGGAGGAAGGGCCCTCTTCCATGAGCTGAAGCTGGTAGTGTGTGATTGTAAGTGTGTTTTTGTGTGATTAATTGTTTATTTATACTTTCATTTACTTCTAGCTGATTATTTGTTTTTATTCCCGTTCATTGGTTTTGTTGATAGCTAGTTGGCCAACACAATAATTATTTTAGACCTGTGTGATTAGAATCTGCTTTTCACTTTGAGAATTGATTTCTTTTACAGTCAATTGAATACTTGCAAGTGTGATCATATTTATCTTCAGTGTAGTTTTACTTTCTGCAATGAGTGAGTTTGGATTTAATTCGAGTGTTTTTTAATTCACTATCAGGGTGTGATATCAGGGTGTGAGTGTTTTATTGAAGACTGATTTTATGTCAATTTGTTACCTGTAGTTACTTTTAATTTTATGTGAAGTATTGATAACAAGGGAAACAACAAGTGGGATTGATTAAGAATACTTTTTATTTCATGCCTTGAAATATTTTATTCATCTCTTAGTCTACCCTTGGGATGTCGATTTTTAAAAGTCTACCTTGCTTTTGCTTTCCCACTCTTTAGAAAAATCAGGGTGATACCTTTACAATTTAAAACAAAACTGAAAAGTTTATTGAGGACTGTAGTTATTTTCAAATCTTACTTCAAAATTTATGAAAAATCAAAGAGGATAATAGACAACAACAAATTGTAACAATGAAGTAATGTACTTATCACTTTTAAATTTGATGAATTGTTATATTACTTAATAAATTAAAAAGCCGTGTTTTGAATCCCTTTATATGTATTATATAAAAATAGTAAATAATGAATGAGGTGACAATTTGAATAATCTAATCTGGTTAGAATAAAAGATTTTAAATATATTATGTTTATTGTGGTTTAAAATAAGTGTTAAAGAGTATCCCATACATAGTATATCTATTATTTAGGTTTTGGATAAATATAAATATTCAAGGTGTCTAAAGTTAATCCACTGGCCAATCTACACAATATGACCACTTGAGACAATATTGTATTTCTTACGCCSCCTGGGTTTTGGACAAATCTCAATCCTCAAAGTCAATCAATCACTAAAAAAMTTATTGATRTGARAYGACCTCTATAATATTTAATGAKAATTTCAAGAGAATTTAACAATCTATAATATTTAATGAGAATTTCACGAGAATTTAACAATCCACTTGGGTTTGGGACAAAATTGCATCGTCAAGCGGTCCAAAGTTKATCCATTTCTTAAAAACTATTGATGTGAAATGACCTGTATTAAAAACCAATCTCATAAAATTTAATGAAATCTCATAATAATATTTCGCGAGTATTTCATAAACGATTTAGGTTTTGGACAAATATCAATACTCAAGCTGTCTAAAGTTAATCCACTGGCCAATCTATAAATTCCCAAATGTAAGATCCATATCATGCATCCCTGTAGTGGATCTAAAAGACTTGGATGGCCCCAACATAACAACAATAGTCGGTGAAATCTGACGTGCATGTGAGGAGGATGGTTTCTTCCAGGTATAGAGCCCAATCCCTAACCCACAATTCTCCCTCCACTCAATATTTATACTTTTGGTTGATTTTTTTTATCAGAGTTGCAGACTATTACATCTCTGTTGGGATGCTGGTATTAATAAATATACTGAGTGGGGMAAGTTTCATGTCTGAGTGACTRTATTTTTGTTGTTGATATCATCCATGGCCTTTTTGTTTCTAATTTAGGTACATTTRAAATTGATTTAACCACTCTATTTAGTAAGGCAATTTGTTGTTGTTGTTGTTGTTGTTGTTAATTATTTTCTATTGACTTAGAGTTAATTGAATGTGGTTGTATATATAAATTATTTGAGATATTGTATGTCAAGTTATATCATAATATAAGGTCATGRGTTTTCTTATATAAGTATATAYGATAKTCATTTATTCAATTTTAATTATGTATGCAAAGTGAGATCATGAATTTTMTTATATAGGTATACATGATATTTATTTATTCAATTTCAATTATGTATGCATAATGCATATGTCTATGGGTGAATCTATGAAGTTAGGAAACACYTTTTTGCAAGGGAGAAGGTGAAATAGTATTTTTTATGACCATACATCGAAATAATTTAAAKCACGCTATCCAGGCATTGATAGGTCGATAAAGACATTAAATAATCCCTCTATTGARGATTYTTAATGGAAAAAACAAACCCTTATCAAGTATCTTATATGGGTTGAGAAAACCCTTGATGGAGGTTCTTGTACGAGTTAAGAAAAACCTTGATCAAACTATAGAGCTTGATCAAGAGTTAGGAACTTAATTGAACTATAAAACTCAATCAATATATATTTTCTTATAAAAACAATGAAAAATGGGTTATGAGGCCCTTATTTCTATTTGCAATATAAATGCACACTGACCTTAACTAAATAAATTTTCTTAACCCACAAATACCTCTATCGAGGTATTTTGAAATTCCTTGTTTAGGCACTTGATAAATATTTATAATAACCCTCCATTGAGATAAATTGTTTGATTGAGGGTTTAAAATCCTAAAATGTAGCCCCATTGATGCAAAATTTTCTATAGATGCAACTTCCATGGGGTGAAAACCCTTCATCTATTTCATCTTAGGTGGTGGACTGGTGGTGGAGATGGAGTGTTGTTACTTGTAGCASCTTGTTCTTACTTGTAGAAGCATGCTATTACTTCTTGGAGATTGTTGTTACTCCATCAAAATTGCTAYAAATCACTTGAGAACTGCTTTTGGATGTATGTTGGCTATGGAAATTGAACATATCATTGCTAAGATGATCTAGGTGACAAGGGATTGAGAAATAATAAGTTAGAGCACCTATTTTTGCTCATGATTGGCCAATAATGACATGTTTTTGAAGATGACTCTTTTATTAGAAATGTAAACTTTGCAAAAATGGGAAATTCATTGTTTGAAGAGGTTTCAAAGTGCTATTTGGAAAGAAGTATTGTATTCTAATAACATCATCAGTTGGGAAAGAAGAGTTGGTTATTGTATGAAAAAAATAAATGAAGGCAACATTTAGATGGGTTCTTACAACTTTGATGCAAAGGTATTCAGTTGCATGAGGACATGCAACATATTCAGTTTGGGGGAGATGTTGGTTCGTTGATTTTTCGCAATTAGTATCACTTCGAGACATCCATTTCATTCCTTTTACTTCCTCTTACCTCTCATCTATCACTCAATTTACTACAATTTCTCGTAAAACACCATATCATACCTATTTATGCTTTAGTGGTTAAATAATGCTAGTTTTTCTTTATTTTTAATAAATTAAAGATTATTATGCATGATCTTACTAATGCCGGTTTATAAGGCAATTTCAAGTGGCAACATTCTTTTGTTTTCTACAATTTCTTAAGTAGGAGCACTCATGGTTCCAACCTCCAAGGTTGGCATACTAGTGCACCTCCACATGGAAATCCACAACAGGGGCTTTGTTCCCAAGTTTAATGACATGGATTTTTGATCCTCATTTCACACCCAGGTCCAACATGGAAACCTCCAGCTTGTGTTCAAGTGATCTCATTCAAACATGTGTCAAAAATTAATGATCTTCACGTGTGATTTATCATAATATGAGGAAAAATATCAAAAACTCGAGACATGGATTTTGTCTAGAACAAGACCAATTAGGTTTTCTCACGGTGAAATCCTTATAAAGTCAATGGATTGGAAGATACAACCTTTTTCCTAAGGATGTAATTCCGATATTTATTGTTGTGACCGATTGTCAACTTTTTCTCAATTGCAAAACCAAATTCGACCGATTCTTAGCTGATTGGAGTTGTAGGGATCCTTAACATTTGATCTTGCTTGATTGACCTATTGTAGACAATATAAAATCATAATGAACAATTTTGTAATATAGTTATAGATGAGGAAGTCCAAATTGGGGGAAATCGGTTATGATTTATATTCCCTTGGCTCTCTATGTATTTAAATTAATCCATTAACTACAACAAGTGGCTAGAAGGAGCAAGGAAGCGTATTTTTTATTGACTAGATCCAATCTGAATTCTGTTATATTATTTCCATATTAATAAGATATGTCGATGGTTTCATAATTCAAAGTTGTAAACCCAATCTGTGAAGACCCAACCCTATTCAGTGGAGGAAAGGCCCTCTTCCATGAATAGGTGCTGCTAGTGTGTGATTGTAAGTGTGTTTTTGTATTGTTTAGTTTATACTTTCATTTACTTCTAGTTGTTTATTTGTTGTTATTCTCGTTAATTGATTTTGTTGATAGCTAGTTGGCCAACACAACAATTATTTTAGAATTGTGTGATTAGAATATGATTTTCTCTTTGAGAATTGATTTATTTTATAGTCAATTGAATACCTGCAAGTGTGCATATTTATCTTCAGTGTAGTTTTAATTTCTGCAACGAGTGAGTTTGGATTTAATTCGAGTGTTTTTTAATTCACTGTCAGGGTGTGAGTGGTTTATTGAAGAGTGATTTTATGTAGAGTGAGGTGAGTAATTACTTTGATTGATTTCAATTCAATTTCAATTTATTTTTTCAAAGTTTGGTTTAAACATGTAGAGTTTTTCCAATGCTATAAGAGGAAACTTGGCCTGCATATATTTTTCCGTAACCTTGAAAGTTTTACGTCCCTTGGTTGATAATTAATGTGAGGTTAATTAGTTTCCATAGAAATACAATGAAAAGGTCCAACACCCATCACATTTATTATCCCCTCCACATCAGCTGCCACTCATATAAGCATAATATTGTTATTAATGCATAACACATCGGTTAAATATCGCAATAAATACAAATATCATGTAAGTCGATGACATTAAAAGAAATATTTATGATTTATTGAGTTATCAATGCAGTACATGGTGAAATTTAATAAAATCAAATATTCCAAGTTTTAAGTATAGATAGTAACACCAATTTTTTGTCAAAAGCAAAAAAGAATTTCAAGTAAGAAAAAAGAATTATTTTGTAGAGATACATTGAACAAACTGGGTTGTCAGGATCAAAAACTCTACTGGTCCAGGGCATATAATTATTACAAGGCTCTTTTTTCGATCGAAAATAAAAAAAACCTAAGTTGGACCTTAGGAATAACATTAGCGGGTTGTGTTTCAGAAGTGATTGACTTGAAATAGAATGTTCAATGGTGCACATATAAATTCATCTCTGAATGAAGAATAATTCAATTGCAAAGTCATTAACCCATTTCTCTATCTCCTTCAACATTCTCCAAAATTCTATGACTTCTTGCACCTACTATGCGATTCAATAATGAAGAGGTTGACAAATTTCTAAAGAAGCATAAAAGAGGAAATGGATTTCTGATAAATTACTTGGAGGATCCAACTGGTAACCCTAGTACTTCCAGGATTGAGGTAACTTCATTAAAATACCTGAACAAAGAATTTGCATGGTTATTTTCCCACATTATAGATCTGGAATATATTGTGTTTGTATCAATAAATGATATATATGATATGCATTATGATTTGCATGAAAAAATCCATCATTGATTGGGGTTATCTTATCTCAAATGAAAATTTCTTCCAATTGAATAACCTTAAAAAGACTCAAAAGTTGTATATGAGTTCTTACCTCATTTTCTGCATCACTTATGGCCATGTGTTTGAAGACTTGCAATGGGAAAAACATGTTGATTTGAAGTTGGATCCAGACTATGCATGGTATTTTGTCCTCTATAGACATAAAAATCAATACAATTTTTACCCACTTCATAATGATTTCATTTCATAATTCAAAAAAAATGATAT
This sequence comes from Picea mariana, assembly GCA_032191745.1. Taxonomy (NCBI): domain Eukaryota; kingdom Viridiplantae; phylum Streptophyta; class Pinopsida; order Pinales; family Pinaceae; genus Picea; species Picea mariana. The sequence continues at coordinate 154,717 of JASDQU010108323.1, forward strand.
TTGGTCACAACACATTGAGACTATCCCTGGAAGAAACTGCCTTTCTCTATGGGAAAGGGGATTATGAATTGTCTAAAGAATTTACTATGATTAGATTGTTTGGTAGTAAGAAGAAGGCATTCCTTTTACCATTCTATGCATAATATTGAGTGGGCCTAATCATTAAGAACATGTGTTTCCTCCTAAGAGGTCACAAGTTCAAATACAGAGGGGGGTAGGGTATGTATACCTCCATAGACTTTACCAGTCAAATCGTTGAGCGGAGGGGGTCCCTTGTCCCACAAACAAGGGGGTCTCATACACCAATTTGGTGGGGCTTAGCCATGACCTTAAAAATAGATTATTATTATTATTATTATAAACTCTTTGTCGTAGAAATATGCAGACAATACAAGACTTGGGCCCACTTCTTCGATGATAAGAGGAAAAAACAATTCATACCCCTACCATGGAAATTTGAGAATTTTATTGTTAAGCACATAACTCACCTTAATGAATTGGAACGACACCATGAACAATTGGGCTTGAAGGAAGCAAAATTTGTTGAAGTTTTTCACCAAGACAACAAATTTATTGCACGTATGGAATTAGTAGGGTACTCTTCACACTTCACTAGAATTGAACAGTTTCAAGAAGGTGATAGAGATAACTTAGTTCTCCATGAACTAGTGTCCTACCAAGTTTCAAATGATGCGAGAGAAATAAAAAGTACAAATGAAAGACATAGACAACATGATAGGGAAGCGACCAGTCAAATCTCTAATTCACCAAAAACATCACAAAAAATCACTCCATTGAGAATGAAGAATAGAACCAGTGGAATGGAGACTAGAAAAACATCATTTGGAGGATCAAACGACGGTGGACATAAAGACCCACTGAGGAAAAGTATCAAAAAATTGGCATATTACATACACTCATGTGAAAATAAAAATAACTATATCATTAGTAGATTTAAATGTACCTGAAGTATAGGAAAGTCCCCGTGCAATGGACATGGCCGAGCCTATTGAAGAACCTGGTCGGTATGCACAAAAGTTGTTAGAAACGAGAGAAATTTTTGATGATGTTATTACCCAGAATCCCGAAATATTTGAAGAGGAATCTGTCACTCTGTACCACACAACATACAATCATGAGATTATAAGTTGTTGCTAGAAAATGTGAATACCAAGAATAAAAGGTCATCAAAGTGATGGAAATATTCAATTGATTTGGATGGACTAGAACCATCCAAAATTGCATACTTTGATGGAGCTATTGGAGAGGCACTAAAAAAATCAATAATTAACATGGAAAAAGATAATTCATAATTAAAGGAGAGAATAAAAGAATTGGAAGTTTCCTTGGTACCAGGACCATTGTTTCTAGAACCTTTGAGTTCAATTCAACCTGCAGTTGATTTAGAAGATACCCAAGAAAGAAGTACAAAATACAAAGGATCATAAAGCTTATTGCAAGTTGCAAAAAAATATGTTGGTGTAACAACCCCACCGATAAGGCCACGGGCGAAGCCAATTTTTTTTTTTTGTTTTGAATAAATAAGGGCACAAAGGAAATGATGACAAAATTTTAACCACACCACTGATGATGAATGCAAGCATGCATTCCAGGCAACAAGTTACTATGACACCACACACAGGCACAAGGACAACTGGCAAACAAGAGAAGAAATAACATGGAGGATGACTACCTTCCTGACACAACATGACCATGACTACAAGCTAAGGGACAACATCCTCGTCCTGACATCACAACCTAGATGATCAAGGAATAGGACCTTAAGGTGCATGGACCTAACACCTGAATGTGTTCGACCCTTACGCCAAAAGCAACTCGCACACTCGACAACAGTCACACAAAAGCACCTACTTCGGCCAAGATCTTGTTCGTCGCTATCCCCCAGGGTGTGCCATGATCCCCTCATTAGGAATCATGTTGTTCCAAGGTGATATATGCATCATTAACGTTGGTGAAACACATCCTATCTGGACCAAGGAATCTAGATAAATCTGATGTGCTAGAAACTGAATACTGAGAGGAAACCACACCCATACCCCAACAATAGGTTGAAGAGACACAAGAGGATGACAACAAGGGAAGATGTAAGCCAACACAAGTCTTCATCAACAACCCAACCCCTTTACTCCTGTCTAAAATTAGTCAAAGATATCAATCTAAGTAACATAACTTACCCTCCAAATCAGCATGTCTAAGTTATAATTCAGTCAATACATGCTAATCTAGTTAACATTAATTATGATCTAAAAAGGCAAGTCTGAAATTTTCACTAAACACCATCCAACAATATATAAAAACACATAGATAAATTTATTTGGCGATTAAGAAATGCATAGTTAAAGAAACTTCGCCATCAATCAAAATTTCAAGGTTATTTAAACACATCAAGCTGAAAGACGAACCTTCAGCCAAGGACAAACATCAAGGGTAGACGGCTAACAGGTTTGTCCTTCACTCATCATCCTCGCACAAAAAAGTAGNACTTCGGCCAAGATCTTGTTCGTCGCTATCCCCCAGGGTGCGCCATGATCCCCTCATCAGGAATCATGTTGTTCCAAGGTGATAGATGCATCATTAACCTTGGTGAAACACATCCTATCTGGACCAAGGAATCTAGATAAATCTGATGTGCTAGAAACTGAATATTGAGAGGAAACCACACCCATACCCCAACAATAGGTTGACGAGACACAAGAGGATGACAACAAGGGAATATGTAAGCCAACACAAGTCTTCATCAACAACCCAACCCCTTTACTCCTGTCTAAAATTAGTCAAATATATCAATCTAAGTAACATAACTTAACCTCCAAATCAGCATGTCTAAGTTATAATTCAGTCAATACATGCTAATCTAGTTAACATTAATTATGATCTAAAAAGGCAAGTCTGAAATTTTCACTAAACACCATCCAACAATATATAAAAACACATAGATAAATTTATTTGGCGATTAATAAATGCATAGTTAAAGAAACTTCGCCATCAATCAAAATTTCAAGGTTATTTAAACACATCAAGCTGGAAGACGAACCTTCAGCCAAGGACAAACATCAAGGGTAGACGGCTAACAGGTTTGTCCTTCACTCATCATCCTCGCACAAAAAAGTAGGGCGTTGAGATCCATAGGTCTATTAACGTTGAGGCGACGACCGTAGATCAAGCTCCTAGCCAACTTCTCAGGCAAGGATTGGTGAGCTAGGGACGAAGGAAAAACAACCACAAAGGTCACAATCAAAACACCTCAAGGTGGTCAAGACATGCGGGGAAATGAAGGCCATGGGAGTCAATCAATCATCGAGCTAGGCTAAGAAAAATTTCAGTCAACAATCTAGACAATCAATTCACTTACCCAAATAAAAATGTAGATCCAAGCCATAAATCCTACAACAATCTACCATACAAGATGAAGAGAGCGTATTGTTGCCTGATCGCCCACTCTAAGTGGACATCCTGCGCGCTCCATGAAACTCTCGCTTGATGACCAGTGGGAATTCACCGGTACCTCCTAGCCAATGCTAGGGGTACTCTTCTTCCCCCTTAGGCCCCCGAGCTGCAAAGGGGCCACACACGCTAACCAGAGATTCAACTAGCTCTCAGCTCGCCTCGCAAGGCCGAGCTACCACTCCTCACCAATATGGGTATCCCAACTCCCACAAGCTAAGTTAGTCAAGTAGACATTTCTGTAGCATAATGTTATGCAAATAGAAGATGATCCTTCATCCTTCTCCTCCCTTCATTATATAGAGTTTTGAAGTCCCTTACTTTCCAAAATCTCATTTAATTAAAGTTTTAAAAATTAATTCCTAAAAATTCCTCCCCGTACAAGTGTCACCCATCCCCTTCATTCCTCCACAAATTAATTTCTTTAATTAATTGATTTCCCTTATTTCCCTCACCCACCTACAGTCACTCCTAGAATCGCTCCTAGGTGTCCCCAAATTCTTTTACAGGTTTTAATGAATTTCCCCATTATCTCTTTGCTAGTTCATTTTTAAATTAGAAAGTTCTTAATGGTAGATACCTTACTAAGTTTGACTTTATGATTTTTCCCTTGGGTTTCCCTTTTCTTCTTATGTTTCCCTCTTTTCCTAGCTTCCTAAATATTTTAGATTTCCCTCTTTCCCCTTTTCATTTAGGACTCAAATTAGCAGATGTAGAAATTATTAGAATATAGAAGATTGTGCTCGTTTTACCATTGATGATACCCTCATCACCCAACCACAGGACAAAGCCACCCTCCGAGCACCTTGACCTTGACAGAGAAGAGAATCCTAGTAGCAATCCAATAACCAAGAGAGGCTAATGCACCAAGCAAGAATAGAAACCAAGCTGATCAGATAATACCACCCAGAGGCTAGCGCACACCTTCCCGGAAACTTGTGCACAAGCTGCAACTGCACTTGCGCAGATCCAGTTCTCTCTGCAATTGTTGAGATGAGAACAATGAGAACTAGCGCCCTGTATTTATAGTAATCTGGGTAGTTTCACTGGGGCCGACTTCTCCTCCTAGGTAATAATAAATTCATATTAAATATATTTCTGCAGCTGACAACTTGTCTATGGTTTTTCTTCACTTCTTTGCTTCCTTCTGGAGTATTCTAATCTCATCATATGTCACAATAGAGGTTCATACCTCCCGAAGCTACCATAATATTAACACTCCCTCCTAGCTAGGGAGGTATGGTCTTAAGCACAACAGACCATTCAACTGGTAGCAACACGAGCACCGTCATTATTATCCAACTAGATAATCTTCTATGACAATTGGTACAACATTAATTCAAGGTAGTATGCAACTACTCAAACTATGACACATAGTCACAAATAGTGAAACAAATCCACCACAGTAGTATATCTCTACTGTTTGGAGACAAGCAGTCTCCTGGCCAATCTTTCACTCACATCTGTGAGTTTTGAAAGAATATCTGCCTCACGAACAATGGAACATATCCACCATAGTAGTTTACATCTACTATCATATAGTCTTCATAACAAACATCTGATAGCAACCTACATAGAAACAATGTTATGATATAAACTAAATCATCTAGGCCAATCTTTCACTCACGTCTGTGAGATATGAAAGAATATATGCCCTCAGTATAGAACATCAGCAATGGGCTATCTGCCCTATTCTTCTCAATCAAGGAAGAAGGATTGTTTCTGATTTTTGAGGATGGACCATTCCTCACCCTGGGCCATTCTTCCTACACTAATCAAAGTGCACCCTGGATAGAATGTATAAACCCTAAAGATTTTTTGTACCATTCCCCACCCTGGGCCATTCCTCCTACACTAATCAAAGTGCACCCTGGAGAGAATGTGTAAACCCTAAGGAATGACTGTCTTGGACCATTCCCCGCCCTAGGCCATTCCTCCTGCACTAATCAAAGTGCACCCTGGAGAGAATGCATAACCCTAAGGAATGTATGTCCCTGATTGCTGAGCCTGGACCATTCCCCACCCTGGGCCACTCCTCCTACACTAACAAAGTGCGCTTTGGAGAGAATGTATAACCCTAAGGAATGACTGTCCATACCATTTCCTCTATTAACCACAAGAAGAAAAGATTGTCCTGTATCAACCTCCAAAATGGACCATTCCTCATGTTAACCACAATGAGAAATCGCTATCTGGCGAGGCGGGCCAGTCTTCTTGAGTAACCCTCAAGAAGAGAGATTTCCCTAGACCACGCCCCATGTTAACCACAATGGGAAGTCATTGTCTATGATACATCAACAATCAGACTACATCCCATGTTAACCACAATGGGAAGTCACTATCCGTCAGAAATCTCAATCCACTTTCCGAAAAGGAAAGAATCTGTCCAATCTAAACTATTTTTCAATTACAAAGATAAATAATATTTTCAGTACTCCCTCCTAATCTAGAGAG
>JASDQU010108324.1:66330-79860 GCA_032191745.1 Picea mariana
AGAAGTTCAACATACAAATATTCAGGAAGGATTTTAAACCAAACAGATGATCAAATAGAGGGAGAATACCAATCACTACATACTTGGATTTGTTTCCCCTGCCATAGTTGTTGTGACATAAAATGACTCCATCCACTTTGAAATTGGCCTGAGTCGCATTTCTAAATTGTCTCGGATGTCAAGGGTCAGGAACATTGCAAGGAAAGCACCTTAAACCCCAACTCCTCGACGAAATATGGAAATTAATACTTGACAAAGAATGGAATGTTGAATAAACAGCCATTGCAAACAGGCCATATCTGGAAGAGACAAGGTATTAAAAAAACTATGTTATACAAGAGAAACTCAGAGAGGAGGAAAACAAAAGAAAAAGTATGTTTTGGTTGGTTTTATCCCTATGTTCGATGCTTTGGTTGGTTGAAAAGGCTGCTTAGAGATCTTTTTGTTGAACTTATTTGTTTTCTTGCTGGGAATTGTAATGGTTTTTTAGGTCACATTCAAAACAATTATTCATTTAAGTATATAGCTTCTTCCAACAACACAGATTTGGCAAGTGTATCGAATTGTACATATCCCACAAGAATTTGTCTTCCTTGTGAGCAGTGCATTTACAGTGGCTTGCAAAATGTCCTGTCATGTTCGTAAATGACGCGAAATATTACTCCATTTGCTAATGTAACCAGAGGCGGGTAACATAAACTATATGGGTGGACAAAACACCATATTATCACTACAAAATTTTCTATTTCAATGATTGATGAGATACATGTGGGTCTAGTAACCAACTTGACAAAAATCCATGTTCTTTGTTAAAGTTTGTTCGGTTTCCTCTGGATGTAGTTGCAAAATCCATATATTTGGCATCACCTCCTAACATTCTAGACCTTTTTGTGGGCCGCCATACCTCCACCTCTATGAGGAAAGATATATTCTGATGGCATTTGCAACATTTGATACACTTGCCAAACCTGTGCTGGTGTTTTCTGCAGCATTTGATGCACTTGCCACACCTCTACTGCCTGAAGAAGTTATGTACCTCAACAGATTTTCATTTTTTATCTAGGTTGGACATTTCTTCCAATTTACTGTAATAAAAAAAAGAATTTCAACATACAAATCTTTAGGCAGGCTTTTCAACCAAACAGATGATCGAATACAGGGAGAATACCAGTCACTACATACTTGAATTTTTTACCCCTATCCTAGTTGTTGTGACATAAAATGACTCCGTCCACTTTGAAATGAGCCTAAATCGCATTTTTAAGTTATCTCGGATGTCAAGGGTCAGAAACATTGCAAGGAAAGCACCTTAAACCCCAACTTTTCAACGACAGAGGGAAATTAATACTTGACAAAGAATGGAATGTTGAATAAGAAGCCATTACAAACAGGCCATATCTGGAAGAGACAAGGTATTCAAAAAATTGGGATAGATGTAGTTGGCAACACCTATTAAGTACAAAACCCAAAATTGATATTCAACTCGTTTTTTACAAATAAAGAGTTTGAATGTCAAGAAAACTATCAAGAAGCTTCATCAATGTACATATTTTTTATTTCTCGGGGGCCGGTGAAATCAAAATAGTTGTCACAAATAGCCTCAGTTGTATTTTGTAACCCATCTTATTTGAATATAGAATAATTTTGATTTATTTTTTAATAGTATTTTCCAATTTCTGGTATTTTTTTTAATTGTATTTTGTACCTTCTTCCCCTGTATTGTTAAACATGAACGACAAGCTTTTCTTTTTGTTTCCCACTACTTCAATCTAAATAAAGCCTAGTCTATTATTTCTTTACATTTTACATTTAAGAATAATTTTTCATAATCCATACTTATGTGGCGTCGACCCTGTATTTAAAGAAACAAATTGGAGGACCCTTCCTGCTTCCATTATTCGGGTTCCGTAAATAGAATGAATTAATGAGTTACAACAAGGTGGCTCAAGTGTTGATGCAATGTTCCTATTCAGTATGTTGGATATATTGCAGCTTCTTCTATTTGATAATATCCGTGCATATATACTAATATCAATAATATTGGAGTAAATACAAAAATCTTCCTCTTCAACAAATCTTAGGCAATTATGTTCCATGTTTCGTCATATATATCTTGCAGGAAAAGAACTTCCGTAATCTGTAATTTATGCTTTAACTGCTCGTAACTGACCAGGAGTTCGAAAATCTTGGCATTAATAAAGGAACGGCTAAAACTTTTTTAATTACTTAAGTCACACCAAATTTTTATTGCATTTAATTTAATTTAGATATTGATATTTATGGAGAGACGACGTTTTCTCATGTCATTGCAAGGAATACAAGATTAATAGATGATAAGGAGTTTATCTCGTTGAGACCACAATGAAAATTCATGTTTCTTGTTGTGCTACATACATCTTGCAGTGAAAATTTTTGTGGTTTCAACGAAATTTGTGAATTGAAGAGCATCCTGCAAATTGGGAGATCATTTGCATTTGAAACAAAAACAATCCATTAATATATATTAGTATGAATACTATTCAGATAAATATGAAAACTTTATCCATTGATAGATACTAGTATGAATACGATTGAAATAGATATCAAACGTTTCTCTTAGCCAATACTTAGCTAGTTATCTGGCCACTAGGCCTCGGGTTCACGATACCCAGCACCTATGTCCCCTGTTCTGTAATATACATATCCAAAGAACTTCAGTGATTTACATTTTATGATTTTACTACTGAGAACCTAGCATGGGTTCGAAAAAATTGCCATTAATAAACGAAAAAAAATGTTTTTTCGACTGTGAGATACTTATCCCTTTTCCCCGTTTGTTTTTCCCATCCATTATGGCTTTTTGGTTTTATAATTAGTCGTCTTTCTATGATGGGTGGTTGTAGGGTTCGCGGGATAACATATATTCATCTCCACATGTATCTTCACATGACGAATCCGACTGACCGATGTACCTTTCCATACCTAGGCAATTTTATGGTAGTGGTTTCCGAATCGCCGCATACGAATTGGGATTTTCTTCTTCCCACTCATTATCACTTTCTAGATATATAATTAGTTCCCTTTCTATGGTATATGATTCCATAGTTGGCGAGCTGGCATGTTTTCATCTCCATCTATATCCTCACATGATGGATCCGACCGACCGTTGTTCATTTCCATACTTAGCCAATTTTATGGTCGGCATTGCGGGGCTGGCGCGTGCGAACTCAGCTGCTTATCGTTCTGATATATACATATTGCACTCAAAACATCCATGATCTACAATTCCACCGCGGGTTCCTCATATACATTAACTTCGTTCAAAGTATTTGTTGCTTCTTTCCATCCCCAATAACTTCACGTCCTTCATGATATATATCAACAATGCTCTTACTAGTGACAAGTGGACACAGTGGTGCGAAAGATACTTCCGTGATATACAACTTATGCCTTAACTGGTCAGAAATCAATAGGGGTTCGAAAGCATTTTCATTATTAATCAAACACTATATGTTCTTCTATGAGTTGGCGCAATTGAACTCTGATTCTTGTTGTTCTGTCATATACATCTAGCACTCAAAATTTTCATGATATACAATTCCACTGCGAACTCCTCCATCCTTTTTCCCTTATTTTCTTCCTGTGTGTTATGGGACTATAAATTATGGACATGATATTTTATAGAGCATGTACGGATTCCACATTCCATACCTAGCGACATTTTTTATCGTGGGTTCTCGGGCGAGCAGGCTCAAAATTGGGCCTCCATTGTTTCGTGCCCTACAAATAGCACCCAGAATTCTGCGATATACAAATTGACAAGCGGACCTGCGGACTGGATGAATCAACGTTTCACTTCTATTGTTCTGTGTCCTCCAAACAACGCTCCTAGTTCCGCAATATACAAATTGACATAGAGAATGCAGGGCTGGTGGGGTGGAGATTTCCATTGTTTATGGATGCTAATCCCTATGAAGTATCTAACAGTATATAAAAAAATATTTTAAATACTAAATTAGCTCTTAGAAGTGACAACTGGACACAGAGGTATGAAACAGTTGGGATTGCATCCTTTGCAATATACAAATTGTCTACAAGATTCTGACATCGTCTGCTCTTCCGTGTTACAAATTATGCATTCAAATGTTTGGAGCGATACAATTTGAACGTCAGGGCCTCGTGTCTTCTGTAGACACCTTCTCATCTTGTTTTGGATCCTCCTATTTTCGGGTTCACGAAATGTGCAACTCCAGTGTTGGCTGGTTGACATATCTTTATCTTCATCTATATAATGACACAACAAATCCGACCGACTGTTGTTGCTTTCCATACTTGGCCAATTTTATGTCCATGGTTGTCGGGTTGGCACCAATTTCATCTCCATCTATATCCTCGCATGGCGAATTGGATCGCCCGCTATTCCTTTTCATACTTACTAAATTTTATGCCCGCGGTTACCGAGTTGGCGCAATTGAACTATGTTCCTTTTTTGTTACGTTATATACATCTTCCACTCAAAATTTCCATGATCTACAATTCCACTGCGAACTACTCCATCCTTTTTCCCTTTTTTTCTTCCCGTGTATTATGGGACTATAAAGTATGTACATGATATCTTATAGAGCATGTATGGATTCCACATTCCATACCTAGCGACATTTTGGATCGTAGGTTCTTGGGCGGGTGGGCTCAAAATTGGGCCTCCATTGTTGCGTGTCTTACAAATAGCACCCAGAATTTTGCGATACACAAATTGACAAGCGGACCTATGGACTGGCTAACTCAAAATTGCACTTCTATTGTTCTGTGTTCTCCAAACAATGCTTCCAGTTCCACGATATTGAAATTGATGCACACAATGAAAGGATGGAGGGGTGGAGATTTCCATTGTTTACAGATGATAATCCCTATGAAGTATCTAACAGTATCTAAAAAATTATTTTCAATACAAAATTAGCTCTTAGTAGTGACAACTGGACACAGAGGTACGAAACAGTTGGCATCGCACCCTCTGCAATATACAAATTGACTACTGGATTCTGACATTGTCCTCTCTTCCGTGTTACAAATTATGCATTCAAATGTTTGGAACGATACAAGTTGAATGTCAGGGATTTGCGTCTTCTACAGACACATTGTCATCCTGTTTTGGATCCTCCTATTGCTGGGTTCACGCTATGTGCAACTCTTAGATATTATTTCGGGTTGGCATTAAGATTTGTTGTACCATGGTCCAAAAAATGTTTCAAATTATTTGTCGCTACCTCAGTTGGCATCCGGTCCTCCGCAATATACATATTGACTTCCAGTTTCACATCTTGTACTCAAAATTTTCATGATCTACAATTCCACCGTAGACTCCTTTGTCCTTTTTCCCTTTTCTTCTTCCCTTGTATTATGGCTCTCTGGTTATATACTTAGTATCCTTTATATGATCGCAGGTTGCATCATTGGAGAGATGACATCTTTATCTCCATCTATATAATCACACAAGGAAGCTAACCAACCTCTATTGCTTTCCATACTTAGCCAATTTTATGGCCGCAGTTGTCGGGTTGGCAGTCACGAACTCTGCTTCTTATTGTTACGTGATGTACATCTTGCACTCAAAACTTCTGTTATCTACAATTCTACCACAGAATCCTCGAACTCGCAAGCTTCACTATACCACGGTTCACAAATGTGCTTCCTAATATACATTGGTTATGCTCATACTAGTGACTCTTACAAGTGACAGCTGCAGACAATAATACAAAACAGTTCGCATCCACCCCTTCAGAATATATAAATTAACTACTAGGTTTTGACATTGTCCCCTCTTCTGTGTTACAGATTATGAATTCAAATGTTCTGAACGAGACAATTTGACCCTCGGGCCCTCACGTGTTCTGGGTAGACCTTGATACCCTATTTTGGATCCTCTTGTTCACGGGTTCACGAAATCTCCAATTCTTAGTTAGTGGTTTGGGTTGGCGCATTTGAACTCTATTGCTTCTCGTTCCATGATACACATATTGCACTCAAAATTTTCGTGATTTACAATTCCACTGCAGACTCATTGGTCCTTTTCCCCTTTTCTTCTTCCCTTGTATTATCGCTTTGTGGTTATATACTTAGTCTCCTTTCTTTGATCACAGGTTCTAGCGTTGGGGGGTTGACATATCTTTATATCATCTATATAATCACACAACGAATCCGACCGACTGTTGTTTCTTTCCATACTTCGCCAATTTTATGGCCACGGTTGGTGGATTAGCGGTTTTGAACTCTGCTTCTTGTTGTGTCCTCTACATCTTGCACTCAAAACTTCTGTGATCTACAATTCCAGCGCGGGCTCGTCCAACTCGCAAGCTTCACTCTACCATGGCTCACAAATGTTTCAAAGTATATCTCACTGCCTTCCATCCCCACTAACTTCCCATCCTTCCTGATATACAATAGTTATGCTCTTACTAGTCATATACAAATTTCCCTCTGGGTTGTCCTACCATACCCTCTTCATTGTTACGTGTATTGCACTCAAAAATTTTCGAGACATACAATTTGACCCTCGCACCCTCACCTTCATCGGTTGTGCCTTGTAACCCTATTTTGTAGCTGTTTTTTTCCCATGCCCGCCACCTCCGTACTTTCTTACTATGCAATTAGAAACCTTTGATGCTAACAGATGACCATGTAGGAACCATCAACATTGTCATTAATGGGTGAAACACTCGAGGAGATCTCCCATTATCACACATTAAACCAAGATGTGTGAAGATTTATTTTGTCCCTTCCAATTGTTCATCTCGAACATGCGTCATCTTGTTGGGCTGCTCAAGAAATCTACAATGGTTAATTGCTCATTGCAATATCTGCCATGTTTGCATTTCTATGTATGCAATTAGTATTTTTTAATGTTAACAACGCATCATGCAACAACCGTCCAAATTTTCATTAATCAATGAAAGTCTCGAGCACATCTCCCATTCACACACTTTGGAACAAAATTTGTGCAGGGTTATATTATCCCTTCCAAATTTCATTTCATTCATCGTCTGGAGAAAACAAATGTTCTTCTAGACTTATGGCATCAGATCAAAAACATTTTTGTTGAGATACAATAAATATGTTCGCACACGAGGACCAGAACTTCTAGTGGTATAGGGCATACTTTTACTATTCATCCCATTCCGCCCAAAACAAAGTGATTTGGACCTATGGAATCGCTCGTGCAGGCTACGTCCCTGAGGTTTTTGACTGTAAGGAGGTGGTCTCTTGGTGTGCCAAAAAATATATTCCAATCCAAATAATTATTCCACTGCGCAACCATTCTTTTGTTTCTTTGTCACCTTAGGTCTTCCGTGAGATGTTAAAATTGTCGGAGCCAAAATTGACATTCAGAGGACAAGACTGCAAGCAATTTCTAGAAAAAAATGATAACGAGTTGGACAACTTAGATTACTTCTCAAAGACCTGACAACAGTTTCTGAAGATATCACAAAGTTGGAGGTAAGTTCCTTTAGAAATCCATTCTGGGAAATTGCTTGGTTGTTTACAAGAATAACGGGACAGGGATCCATGACAAGCATTTCCCATATAATTATTTATATTTTGCATTTTACAGTAAAGGAACAATACATTTTTTATTAGCCGAAGCTAATTTCCATTGATCTCTATTCCCATTTGTCATGATTCAAAGAATCGAATAAATTTTATATGTCATCCTACTTGATTTTTGCAATTGTGCATTGCTGCCCGTTTCCAAAAATTTCTCTTTCCAATAAAATAAAGTGTGGATTTGACCCAGTAACATTATGGTACAAGTCCATGTGGAGGCACAAGGCCTCACATTGTTTTTATGAAGTTTTTAATGGCTTTGTCTCAATTTTCAAAGATTTACTATTAGGCAAGAATGCTCTGCGAATTTCTAGCGAGGAAACCAAGTTTTTGTATAGGAAGGGAACACTTGAGCAAGAGGAAAATCATAGTGTCCTCATGGTATTTGGCTCTAAGGAAAATCCTACCTTCTTTCCATACCACATCACGAACAAGATGTTTGTTGCAGAAATAGCAAGACAATACAACCACTGGTTTCATTTTTTCCATGACAAGAAAAAAATCAGTTCATTCCTCTGCCTTGGAAAGTCGGAGACTTCATGTGCAGAAACATCAACAAGATTGACAAGTTTGTCGCCCATTTCAAGAAATTGAACCTAATGTACGATGAAAGTCTAAAAGGGTTCGACCCTAATGGCATTTTGTGAGAACATTTACCGGTTGTTGGCTTTAACACCTCTTTTATCCATAGACACCTGACCCAAGATAGGGACAATGTCGAAAACAATCCTGGTTTTTCCGATTGTGACATAGATACATTGCAAAGCACCAATGAATTGTACAGACAAATTGGAAAAGTATCCAGTGAGAAGAGTGCCCAGTCCCTCGACAACACTCCCAAGAGCATGACATCATGGAGCATTGCTTCGATAGTCAACCCCAGTAAGAAAGAAAACCAAAAATATTTGAACGGAGGAGGAGATAAGAATCCTCCTTGCATAAATATTGATAGTTCTCACAAAATTCAACCGATGAAGAAGAGAAAAAACAATGCAGGGCAGGTGGAGGAACCTGAAATTGAAAGTGGAAAACTGCAACTTGAAATTGAAACTGAGCACATGCAAAAAATTGGGTCATCTGCGGTGGAAATATCTGAGACCGACTTTTTTGACGTAGGTGAATCCTTCATAATCCAGAGCCCTATTTTTGAAAGCCAATCTAAAAGTATGGTCATTGAAAAGAGATATGTAATGAACAAGAAAGGAAAATATCGCACAAAGATTAACTTTAGGGAAATTTGGTCATCCCAAATCTCCTCATTTCACCAGGTAACCTGTGAAATTCTTCGTGATTCCATTGGAGGAATTGAGACAGAAAATGTCAATCTAAAAGACCACCTCAACGAATTTGAGCAGGATTTCATTTCAACCCCAGAATTTTCCAGTCCTTTGGAAAAAATCGTGCCTGCTACCACTGCAGCCAAGATGAAAGTATCCTCTATCCTCCTTGAATTCTCTAATGCCCTTGTAGAGAATAACATCAACACATGAATGCAACTAGTTACTGAAGCTTGGGAAACATCACAAAATTTAGTTTCCTTCGGAAAGAAGGCCAATGATTTCCTGCAACATTTGGAGGCGAATTTAAAAAATCAACAACATTTATTTGATCAAGTGTTGGCCCATTTTTCCAACTATGTCGTCAACACGTCAGAATTGAAAAGAAGACAAGAGAAAATCCCCTCCCCAAATTGGACCAAAAAAGTAAAATCATGCTAGAGAAATAAACTTGACAACCTAGAGCTCATTTTCAAATGATGTAAACAAGTCATATTAGAAAATGAAGATTTATTCACAAGCCTGCTCCAGATGAACTTAGTTGGAACTAACAACGAGGTTTAAGATCCAAACTTAATTCTCAAATCCTTGTCGATCACCAAAGAAGCCTTCCAGGAACAACTTATATTTTAAAGGGGTTGTCTTTCGAAAAGTTTTATGGCATACTTGAATATCATCTAGATGAGCACGAGCGTTGGGTACTGGACTATGCAGCACACAATGAATAAATTGAACATAGTCTGCATAGTATTTCAATGGATCTAAGGAAATTAGAAAATGAACTTTACGACATAGAAATTCGGTCTGAAATCAAAACAACCCCCATGAAAAGCTACATCGAAGAATGGTTTCAACAGAGAATAGACAGCCTCGTTCAGGAAGGGTTACAACCCGTCAACAAGACTCCACTGACCATCGACGACAGCAACAAAAATGCTTTGGCTTCATAGTAAGTCTATACTGGAATCTTGTTTTCTTTATCAATCTAGTTTATGTCTACACTGTCATCTTTTTTTCTTTATCAATCCACTTATGAATTCTTTAAATAGAAAACTGTAACCAAAGACTCATAACTTCCAATTTCTTCTTTTCAAGTCTTCCTCTCTACTATCCCGCACTTCTTCTTTTGACGTTCCTAATTCTTGTACTTATTCCCTTTTATGGTTCACGGGAGCCCCAATCCCAATCTATATGACAAACATATGTAAATTTCCAAAAACATGTAACAAACATTATTAATTTTTGATAAATTCCAAAGAAAACGGATTCGACAATGCCTTTATTGTATACTAAATTTTGGGTTTTGAGGAACCTTTCTTGTTTGTTCCAAAGAAAACTAAGTCGAATATGCTACATTTCTTGTGTCCTATTGTATGCTGATTTTTTTGTCCTGAATGACGTTGTTACTATTATATTGTATGCTAACTTTTTGGGTGTCTAGGAACCTATACTTTGATAGATTTCGATTTCTCTTGTGTCTAGAACCCTTTTCTTTAGAGAAAACTAGTTCGGGAATGCTAATTTCTTTGTGTTTTCCTTCACAAAACTATGTAACAAACGTTCTTACTATTCTATTGTATTATTTTAAATGTTTATGTAATTTCCATAGATATGTAACATACATTATTTATTTTATAATAAGTTTCTATAGTTCGCAAGTCCTCTTGTCAATTTGTATATCGCGGAACTCTCGGTGTTATTTGTAGGGAACGAAACAACAGAGGCCCATTTTTGACCCCGCCAGCCCGAGAACCCGCGATCCAAAAAATACCTAAGTATGGAATGAAGGCTACATGCATGCTCTATAAAACATGTGCAAAGAAAACTAATTCCACAATGCTATATTTTTTTTGTCCAAGAAAAGCCTTAGTTTTAAAGCAAACTAATTCGGGAATGCTAATTTTTTTGTGTCTTTCTCCACAAAACTATGTAACAGATGTTATCACTATTCTATTATATGCTTTTAAATTTTCATGTAATTTCCAAAGATATGTAACAAACATTATTAGTCTCTGGTAAATTTCTATAGTCTGCAACTCCACGTGTCATTTTGTATATCGCGGAATTGTCGGTCCTATTTGTAGGGAACAAAACATCAGAGGCCTAATTTTGAGCCCGCCAGCCTGAGAAATCGCAATCCAAAAACTCGCTAAGTATGAAATGATGTCTATGTGCATTATCTATAAAATATCACCCCCATATTTTATAAAAGTACAAATTTCGTATGTATAAAACTAAATATCTACTTTATAAAAGTACATATTTCGTATGTATAATTTATTAATTTCTAATAAATTTCTATAGTACGCAACTCTGCTTCTCAATTTGTGTATCGTGGAACTGTCAGTGCTATTTGTAGGGCACGGAACATCAGAGGCCCAATTTTGAGCCCTCCAACCCGACAACCTGCGATACATTATAAAAGTACATATTTCATATGTATAAAACTAAATATCTACTTTATAAAATCACATTTTTGGTATGTATAATTTATGTTGTTGAGGAACCTATAATTTCATAAATTTCAATTTCTTTTGTGTCTAGTATCCCTTGTTTTAAAGATAACTAATTCGGTAATGCTAAATTTTGTGTGTCCAACAACCTTTGAAATGTTGATAATTTTTATATTTTTCAGGAAGAATTAATTCAGGAATACTATGTTCTACATGCAAACCACATGTATTTCAACTTTCTATCCACGTGTCTATACTAGGTTGCATTTACTCCCATCCCAACTTGGCAGGGACTACACTGCCATGCAACACTTGTTTACTTTATCCAACAATATAAATAAATTGATTCATTTGTTTCACTGGTCAATTCAAATGATTACTTAGTTTTAGTTTAATTAATAGTAGATATGATTAATTATTATGTCCATTATTTGATTATCTTCTAATGAATTAAACAAAACTGTATATTAGATTAGGGTAATCTTTTCCTTAAGCATTTTATGTTACATTTGGATTAAAATAACGTGTATTATAACATAATGCTTAATGGTTGGAGTAAAATTTAACTTATTATATGAATCCCTTTTGGGAGGTTTAAGATAAATAAATATGATGGAACAAATATTGATTATAGTTTAATAAATATTTAAGGCTTGAACTTGTGTGCGAAGGTGACAATGTTAATTAATGAATCATCACATGATTGATCTCGTAATTACCAATAGGAAAATAAAGTTGTTTTCCAAACATTTTGTTAAAAAATATATAATAATAACAAAAGAACGCTTCTTGGGAAAACCTTATAGGGGTGTTATAGGATTGGGTTAAAGGAATTAGATAACTCTTTGTTCCTCAGAACAATGACCATTCTTGAGACCTTAAATGTTCAAAATCAATCGGATGAATCCTGGATTTGAGCGTTGATTATGTGTCTTGGAGGTCCTAACCTTGCAGTGTAGGTTGGGAGGGTGTACATCTTTTTAGATTTATGTGATATGGTTGGTCATTTAATAATGATGACGTTGCTTTCAAATTTTTTTTGTGTAGTGAGATAGGTGAAATTAGAATGTGTAAATTTTGATGTATGTTATTTCTGCATAACACTTGTCCTAACTTGTAAAAATAAAAATAAATCCACTACAACACTCACTTAATTTTATGTATTAATGGAGGGGTTGTTACACAATCCAAGGCATGGCATGGCATGGAAAGGAAAGGAATGGCATGAAAAGTCAAGGAAAGACAAGGAATGACATGGCAAGAAAAGGCATGGCATTGCAAAGCTAGGAAAGGCTTGGAAAGGCATGGTTTCACAAGACAAGGCATGACAAGGAAAGGAATCTCATGGAAAGGCATGGAAAGGCATGGGAGGGCAAGGAAATGAATGGATTTGGAAGGCATGAACTCACAAGGAAAGGCATGGCATGGAAATGAAAGGTAATGCAGGGCATGGCATGGCATGGAATGGCAAGGCAAGTCATGGCATGACATGGAAAGGAATGTCATGGAAAGGAAAGGCATGTCCTAGTAAGGGATGACTTGGAAAGGAAACACATGGCATGGAAAGGAAAGGAAATGCAAGGAATGACATGGAATGGGATTGGATGGCATGGAAAGGAAGGGAACGAAATGATATGGCATGATTTTTAAGAGAAGTCATGGCATGGAAAGGAAAGGAAAGGCATGACATGGCATGGAATGAAATGGAAAGGGAAGGCAGGGCATGTAAAGGGAAGGAAAGCCATGTCATGGTATGACACGACATATCAAGGCGAGGAAATTAAAGGCATCACATGAAATGGAATGGCATGGAAAGGTAATACAAGTAATTACATGGAAATGGATGGCATGGCATGACATGACATAGAAAGGTAAGGAAATACATGACATGGAAAGGAAAGGCATGTCATGGCATGACCTATCATGGTATGGAATGACATGGAAAGGCAAGGTAATGAAAGGTATATAATGGAATGTCATTTCAAGGCAAGGCATGGCATGGCATCGAAAGTAAATAAAATACAACACAGGGCATGTCATGTTATGGCATGCAAAGACAAGGCATTGCATGTCATAGTAATACAAGGCATGGCATGACAAAGAAAGGTAAAGTAGGGCATACCATGACAAGGAAAGGCATGGAATGACATGGCATGAGAAGGCATGTATTAGCAAGGAATGAATTGAAAAGGAAAGGATTGGCATGGAAAGGAAATGAGAGT